>JBBPCY010000023.1:3411054-3448325 GCA_037974405.1 Brachyalestes nurse
CACTCTGCACTAACTAGCTGAAGTCCTGTTTTAATTGGTTGCGCTCCAAATATGCCCTTCAGTATTTGCCCTCTCAGCGTGTAGATGTCTTTTTGTACACCCTTTTCTGCCATGGTTTTCACCAGTTAAAAAACTTCCACATTACTTACTTCTTGGGCAAAATAATTACTATTGGATGTACTGTCACAAAAAGAACTGCAAAGGCACTGACAAAATGCATCTAAAGCACAGGTGTTTTTGACTTGGTCTCTGTGTCCACACACCTTTACAGGCTGCAGGCAGTGTGCGAACAATACCACGGTCTCCGGGGGAGCCGACTGGGGTGCCGACCGGGGGCGGGGAAGGGGGGCCTGGCTAGCTCGTTTGAGTGGGGTAGTGGGTGGGGCTTCAGGCAGTGTCCCCACGAGCAAGCAGGCAGGCAGGATACGTTGTTTTCATGAGCAATAAGCTCTAAATATAATTTTATTTTACTTATTTTACACCTGTGAGAAAACCTATGCCCAAAATTGCATTTATTTGGTCATCATATCAATATTTTAGAGCTCCCCCAAAATTTCATGTTTCCAGGGGAGCTCATGTCACCACTAGGGGAGCTATAGCTCCACCTGCTCCCTCCTAGTTCACACCCTGGCTGCAGGTCTCTGACGTTTCCATTCCTGATTAACCTGTTTACTGTCCACTAGGGGGCTTCATCCCATATAGGGGGCTTCATCCCATATATATGGACAGTAAACAGGTTAAACCTAAGTTTGTCTTCTTCATAGTGGCAGATGTGTCTGCATGTCGCCACTCTGTACACGGTGAAAGGTATGTCCCTCTTCGCTTTTTTGGTGGAACACCAAGTCCTCGCCAGTTTTCCACAACTTTATCCTCAGGTGGATAAATGGACTCCTGATGTTCTGGAGCAGCTTTGGCAGTGTCATCAAAGGTTTTGGGTGGGGACATCTCAGAAGCCGTATCCTTTGCAGCAGATATTCTCATGCGTCCTTCAATGAACGATAAGTGGCACATGATGAACCTGTCCACTCGCATTGGCAAGGTTTCATGTTTGAGGACAGAGTGCTTTAAATTCTTGAACTCTGCCTCCACACTTGCAGAACTAGAAGTGATGTTGGAGGTCTTGAAGAATGGAACCATAATTCCAGTCCAGAGTGGGAGATAGCAATAAAGCCGTATGACATGAGGAACAATTTCAGGTAAAAAATGCAAGTTGTCTCTGTCACCATTGTCAGCAGCTAACAACTTGCATTCATCATGCAAGTGGGCTACCCAATGCTTTAATGCTGTAGGATATTCATCAAGATTCTTTTCAGGTTCTGGAATGTCAGTTTCGTCATCTTCAATTTCTTCAGTAGGAAGAGACAGGCATCCTTCAGCAATTCTTTCCTTAAGGAGGATTTTGCATGACTCAGACATTAATGGCTTTCCCTCTTTGTCACACCCTTCAGCTTCACTTAAAGCAATAACAAGAATGGCCCTGATCAACAATTTTGCATCAGCAAGTGAGACTGATGTGATGAGCTGTGCGATAGCCCTAATGTAGAGTTCTTTAACCCTTCTCCCTTTTTTTCTCAGACAATCCCACCTGGTGACAAGCTTGATGCAATGTGCAACATCAACTCTGACAAAGCATGGGGGCAGTTTGGAAGACTCATTTTCCATCAACACACCAAAGCACTGGTTAAGGTATGTATGGGAATCAGGGCCGGCCCGTGGCATAGGCAATATAGGCAAATGCTAAGGGCACCATCCAGGAAGAAAAAACTGTGCAATGTTCCACTATTCTTAAAACTAGTTGGTATTAATGTGTCCTAATAGGAAAAGAACAAGCCCACATGAATTTACCTGCTTAGCAAAGCCTGTTAAGTAGTAGTAATAATAATAATGATACATAACTTTCCTATGTGGCCACAGCGACACAACCCCCTCCCCCTCTCTCCCCCCTCTACCTGCTACTTGGCGGGGATGGTCATTTTTTGATGTGTCAACAAGCTCAATATGTCAAAACGTCCTAAATTATCTGGTGCCCAGGGGAAGAAAAAAGATAAGAAAAGGAGGAAAAATGCGACAGAGGTAACGTAATGTTACAGTAAAGATCATTACCTTAGTTACTAGCACATTTGCCTCAGTTAAAGCATATTTTGCTCATTTATTGATATATTTGCCTCAGTTACTAATATATTTACTTAGGCCATTTAATTCAAATGAAGGGGTTTGGTGTATTTTCAGGGGTAAATTAAGGTAGTGTTAAGTACATTTTAAGTACATTGTGTTTTGTAGCGGTTGTGTTTCCCGCATAGACATATATGGTTTCTCACGTGATGTACCTACGGTAAGCCTAGAGGGCGAAAGCAGTCGAAGCGAACTCGGAGCGCTTTGGGTTCAAAACGCACAAATGAACCGAACCGTGCCGCGGACTCAAAGCGAACCGAACGGAGGTGCTTGCTCATTAGTTACTTGCTCATTTTCCTCAGTTACTAGTACGTATATTTTTATTCTTAAAATCATTATTATTATTATTATTAGACTGGTGTCACATACTCCTCTTCTGTCTTCAGATGCGCTGCTGACGTTTCTCAGTCCCACCCCTGCAAATCCTCCTTTCACCTCCACCTCCACCCCCCTGCTGACTGGCCATTTCCTCTAACTGATAAGGTACGAACAGAGTTGGTTCACAGAGGTCCATTTCAAATTGAAAACAGCTTCACATTCCCTAAACAAAAGGATGGACGAAGGTGTCAGCTACGGCTGGGCGATATGGCATAAAAATAAAATCTCAGATTTTTAACGATTTTTCCCCGCCACTCCTCAAAATCAAACTACAGACGACAAATAAATTTTTCAAAACACATTTTAACTTTGTGATTTTTTTACTTTAGTGTTAAAGTGCAATCTGACACATACTTTGGGTCTAAAACCTTTAGAATGTTAATGAATCCTGGCTTTTCCACAGTATGTTTGGGCACCATATCTTTTGCAATATATATTCTTTTTTCGTGGGAATGTTTTTTTTTTTATAGCATTTTAGCTCTAAATTATTAAAAATATATAATTTACTAAACATAAATAGTAATCCAAATATAAATTCATCTACATTTCCAGTTATTTGCTGCCCCTCCTGTTTTCGTTTCATTCTTCTAAAAGCCCTATGCCGCTCAAAAGGACGGCCGTTCTGAACTTTTTCAGGAGAGAGAGAGAGCGCGAGTGCGCGAGCGAGCGAGAGAGAGACAAAGGGAGCGCGCGCGAGAGAGACGCAGAAAGAGATTTAAATTCAGCACGGCAGAACGGCCGTTCTGGACTTTCCCAGAGAGAGAGATTGGAACATTACTGTACTTCACTCTAGACACACAAACAGCACGGAGACCTGCGCAATCTGCAAGTCGGTGTTAAAGTACAGGAACAGTACCGGCGTTCTGAACAGTATGTGAAACGGCACCGCTAGCTAACATGGCTAACGCTAGCACTGCAGAGAGTGGCTGCGCTGCTTAAGTTGCTGGACACAGGACTTGTTGTTTGGGAACCGAAACAGGCCCATATTACAGATGTAGTAAGACGTTTCTTGGGCACAAACACTACTACGGTGTTTGGGTGCGCCGCACTAATTTACCCGTGTAGAGCGGTGCATCGCATTAGTTCCGCTTTTGGCGCTCGCGTGTAAATCAAGTTTAAAAAAAAATCGATTTTCATGAAAAAAAAAATCGTCCTGAACTGTAAATTCGAATTAATCTATAAAATCGATAAAACCGCCCAGCCCTATTGGAGGTTTTGGAAGATGCCAAAACATTTTTGAAAATCTTTACATTTGACATTAATTATACAGGAACTATTTGTGGTTTTTAAGTTGGACATAGATTTGCTAGATAACAGGCACCTGAAGTAGAATATGCTCTTGATTTAATTAAAAGGGGAACTGACATATCAAATTTAAGTTGTCTAAATGAAATCAGCATCATTTTGAGTGATTTATTGTGAAATGAGCCATTCTAGAATGTTGTGTATAAAATTTTGTGAGTTACAGGCTAAAGCTGTGTTGAAGTTCATTGAAGCGATTTCAGAAAAAACTCTGCGGAGCACTGTAGCCCTCACTGCGTCCCGAGGCCGGGGGAAGTCTGCAGCACTGGGACTGGCTGTAGCAGGAGCTGTTGCCTTTGGGTGTGTATGTTATTCTGCACAATAGTTCAGCTTGTACACAAAGCCTCAATTTTTTCTCTCAGCATCTGATTTTCAGCTCTGTTCATTTTGTGATTTGTTTATTACAGCTATTCCAACATCTTCGTCACCTCACCCAGCCCAGACAATCTTCAGACATTGTTTGAGTTCATATTCAAAGGCTTTGATGCTCTTCAGTTTCAGGTAATGAACATAGTTCTTAGCAAGTCACAGTATTGGACTGTATGTTGATTTTTATTACAATAAGGTATTCCTAATTCGTAATCTCTAGACTTCAGTGAAAAAACTTACATGATGAAATATAAAAATAATAGTAATAGTTAGGGATGGGAATCGAAACCCGGTTCCGATTTAGAACCGGTTCTAATTTTGCGAAGCACCAGAATCGTTTCCCTCTGGGCGTTATCGGTTTTCCTGCGTCGCGCACAATGACGTCACACTCTGTGACTGGAATGATTGTGGAGCGGAGAAAGCGGTCCGCGGCGTGGTTGCATTTTACAAAATAACCCAAAAAACACGACAGCTGTGTCTGTAACCAGTGCAGTGCCATTTTAACTTGCAAAGGTGGTAACACCAGCAACATGTTAAAACACTGGAGGTCTCAACACAGCATTAAAGTTCAAGAATGCCATGTGTTCCATTTCCAGTGCTCGAGTGCAAGCTCTGTGGTTGAGTGACAAGATTGAGTTCTGATATCTAATAAAACAGCTGCTTTGGAAGCTAAAACTGGCCTATGACTACCTTATTTAATGTAAATATGTATGTAAACTAACCAGGTCTTATTATCTGTCCACAAAATTATGCTCAGTTAAAACTATATATTTATTTTATACTGTTGTTGTCTTCTCAGCCTCGGCGTTAGCGGCTGCTAGCCAGGCTTTGGCTCGTCATTCTCGGCCACAGAGCGGGTCCAAAAATGAAACAGTTATGGGAAACAGGGTCTGTTCTTTCCTCCCTTGGAACGGGAACGTTTATTTACTGTCTCAAAAATAACAGAGTGGCGACAATCACTCACAAACCGAGCAGGCGTGTAAAACTCCAAACATTCTCTGAAAGACTACATCTCCCAGCATCCCTAGAGGCACAGTTACCCAGAATGCAAAGTTTCTTAAGGTAACAGGCGCACTGTAACACTGTTTAGGAATCGATAATGAAATCAATAAGGAATCGCATCGATAAGAATCGATAATGGCATTGACATCTATAATTTCTTATCGATTCCCATCCCTAGTCCCCACACACTGCTCCCTGGGTGCTGTGTTCCTGGCTGCCTGCTGCTTCACTTGGTGAATGGATTAAATGCAAAGAACTTGTTGTGTGGTGTGTTCATATATGACCGAAGGTCACTAAAGAGAATAACGACTATGTGGGGGCAAAATGCACATAAAATGTCTATCAGGCTTTTATTTCTTGCTGTAAAAGAGGCAAGTAGAAAAATTGAAGTTATACTTATGTGTATGTTGTGTGTACAGGTGATTCAGTGGTGCACCCATCACAAAGATGACCCTCCTCCCCCTGAGGATGATGAGAACAAAGAGAAGAGGACCGACGACATACCTGTGTGGGATCAGGAGTTCCTTAAAGTGGACCAGGGCACACTCTTTGAGTTGATTCTGGTCTGTTGATTTGTTTACATTTACCTCAATCATTGATGCCTTAGATCAATAACACAAACCAATCTGATGCCTACTGAGCTCTTTGTTAGGTCAGGTGTGTTCAGCTGGGAAAGTGCAAGTGTATGTGACTGTGTAGTACATAGGGTTCACCAAGAACAGGGTTATGAAACCATGCTTTAGTTCAAGCAGCAGACAGGGTTCCATGATCTCAGTCTGCTGCATTTGTGTGTTTCATCTAATCTAGCACATCTTAGCTCATTAACTAAGTACCAAGAAGTGGTTTCAGAAGAGGGAACACACTGTTTTTGCCTGTAAAACTTAAGTCTTTGCCACCATGGCAAAAAAATCCAAAACACAACCTGAATACGAACCCACTTGATCCTCAGGAAGCACTAGGAAGACCTTAAAAAAGGGCAGAGCATGGAGCAGATAAATCACACGTTCTGTTAATGGAAGTAAACATTAGGAAAGTTTGCCATGTGAGTTCTGAGAATGAGACAGGAATATGTTTGTACCCTTTCTAATGGAGAGTTGGTTTCATTTGCATCATTTTATAATAGATTCATCAACCACACTTCCCTTGCTTTACTTTCATCTTTGCCTCCCTTGTTTAGGCTGCAAATTATTTGGACATCAAAGGCTTGCTAGATGTCACCTGCAAGACAGTCGCAAATATGATCAAAGGCAAAACCCCAGAGGAGATCAGAAAGACGTTTAATATCAAAAATGACTTCACGGAGGAAGAGGAAGCTCAGGTAAAAAATAAAAAAAATAAAGACCTAGCATCGTAGGCTGGCACAGGTTAATGCAGTCTGCCAGGCATGATGCATGCCAGAGATGAAAATGCCAAAATATTGATCACTTTCTATTTAATCAACCATTTCAGAAAATGACAACACTCTAGTAAACACTGAATTGTTTGGCTAAATAGATATATTTAAAACAGGGACTTATGTTCTTGTTCCTTCCACATTCTTTCCAGGTACGCAAGGAGAACCAGTGGTGTGAAGAAAAATAAGAAAGCTCTGCCTGACACTAACACACTGTAAGGATTGTTCCCAAAAACAGATTTACTGGTTGCACTGCGCTGTTCATACTTGTTGATATTCACCCTTAGACCAGTAGGATGAGAACCCTTGTGTATTCATAGCATGATCTTCTTTGTGTGGTGCAAAAGAAAAAAATATAATTTAAACTCTTTCCTGTTTTTTTTTTTTCTTTCCCTCTTTATATATTCATCAGAAATATAAAGTCAGTTTTCCTTTCTCAGTTAAAAGCCACTGTTTTGTTTTGGTTTTTTTTTTAAACTAGACATGTTTCTTTCTGAGGCAGCCAAGTAGGTTGTAGACAAATGAAACTGTTAAAAGCTCGGTGGTGAATTTTATAAACGCAGCCTTGTGTGTACTGTTTTCTCGTAAGTCTTGCTGAAGAAAGAATAAAAGTGTGGGAAATAAAAAATTTCAACTTGTCCTGTGGACTGGAAGAACTTGTTTAAAAAGTTGTTTTCTTGCAGCTTGGACACTTACTTTGCGTATCTGTTCTCATTGTAAAGGACCGGACAGGTTTTCTTAGTTCTGCTCTTACAATGAAGCTTAGGAGTATTAATCTATAAATTCTGAAAATAAAATAAACAAAATGTGTGCTTGTTTCATATTGACTTTAGCTATGCCTTGCCTTGTCTTGACTTTACATTTCATCCATGTGATGGACAGTTTTATCCAAAGTGACTTGCTGCTTGGCCTGTTTCATTTCAGTCTGAATCTGTGCTGTTGAAAAATTGATAACAAACTGCTTAAAGGTGAACAATTTGAATAATTTTTGCAGCTTTTTACTTTGTTTGCAATATTAGTACCTGCTACTGAACGTTGGTCCACTTTGTAATTCAAACGGCACAAGTGGGCGAGTTGTGAGGATTGTGAAGGGTGTTTTTGCTGCGAGGTATGTTTTGCATAGAAATGTACTAAATCTAGGACATAGCTATCTAATGTTCAAAGCAGGCCTAGTGGTAAAAATCCATATATTTAACCATTTCTTTCACAGATTCTATTATGTTATATGATAAAGTGTAGGGGAGAGCAGGACACAGTCCCATGCATAAAATGTGAATAGATAATTTATGTAGTTAAACAGGTTCTAGTAGAATGTACTTTGTCTCATTCAGTTAACAAACTTCTCTGAAAATGTGTACATGTTTCTCAACATTCAGCCAGTTTTTGCCCCATAAAAGGATTTCTTTGGGAACAGGATAATGTTGAATTATTGTTAGTATTCTTGGCCCAAATTAACCGTGAAGTTTATGGACAGATTCATAAAAATGACACCTTAAGTTTATTTTGTACTATTTCCCTCTATTTTTATTTCTCTAAATTGTGTTTACGTATGTTTAGTTAATCTGATTCAAAAAGGAACTAAATTGTTTGCATCCATTTACTAAATGTTAGTGATAATTACAACTAACCCCTCCATCTATTACAGTTAATCCCACCCACATCTTAAGTTTGGCTTAGTTTCAGATGAATATTTAATAGTTGTAGAATAATTTTAAATGGATAAATTTACATTGGTTTTGCAGTCTTGGAATACTTTTACGCTGCCCTCTTCTACCCTATATAGGATGCTCTGATCCTATTATAGCCATTGGATGTACTTCAGTGTACTAAAAATGATAAATGTACCATTAAGACCATTTGATCATGCCTTGGCTAAATAAGACAACAGAGCCCAGAATTATTTTTTTTCAAAATAGTTTAATGTACTCAAAATGAAGAATATCCCAACAAAGAAACACAAATCCTTGTATAAAATAGAGAAAAAAAAAATCTAAATTCACTTAGCGAGTATTGTCAGTCATGGATACTGTTTTGTTACATATGTAGAACAGCTCCCTCTGCTGGAAGTTAGGTGTACAAGCACAGCAGTTTGAGTGCAGCAAAAAAAAAATTCAGGCAAAATTCTGACAAATGAACTCTCCATCATGAAACTGGGATCTTTTAACACTTTTTGTCCTGTCTCAGAACAGACTCACTGAATGAATACTGATTGTCTTGCCTATAGAGCAATTTGACCGCACAGACATGAAAAGCAAACTGAAGCATTTTCTCCTTTTTTTTCTTCTTTTTTGACTACTATTACTGATGCTGAAAGACATGCACATAACTTCATTTTTACACAGTGGTGTTTGGATCAATGACAGACGTACAACACACTAGTTTAGATCTAACAGAACAAAATCTATTCAGAAATGGATTTTTTTACGTATGAAAACCAGATGAACTATGAAAACCATTTTTTCGTTTTTGTTTTTTTTTTTTTTACATAAAAACATATAAAAGTTTACTTATATATAGAGAACTCCATATCTATAAAAAAAACAAACAGATTTACAACACTTGAAATAGTACGTATTTGGTCTTCCAGGAAAGTCTTACAGGTCAAACCCGGCCGATGGAAGGGCTTGGGGTGGGGGTAAATTTACCAGATGGCAGAATGTTTTTTCTGGCTTTTGATTGTTTTTGAAATGCTTTCAGACTTCTAACTGTCCATGTGTGACTGACAGCTTTACCTCAGCCCAGTTACTTGGGGCCGCACCTTGTGGGGTCTAATACAAAACAAAGTGCCTTCACTGATTAGTGCTCACTTGTAAGAAGGGAGCACTGAAACACCTTTAAAAAAAACAAAAAAAAAACAACTACACAGCACATAACACTGGCCATGGGATTTTCCTCTTATGCCTGGGTATGTAGGCGCCCAGTGTCTGTGCTCCATGCTGTTTTTTGGTGGATGGAGGTCTTGGTGGAGGCTGATTGGTGCTGATGTCAGTGGGCCTGTGGAACAGGGCAGCCTTGCTGGTGGCTATGGACTATGGTCTCTGTTTTAACTCGACTGAAAGCAAGCGAGAGTTTTCCGGCTTTGAGAGGGGAGGGCAGAGCGTTTGGATGTTTTCTGCTCTGCAGTGTGTGGAGATTGCTGATTGGTGATGTGGGGGAAGGTGAAGGGCAGTGTAAAGGGGAGGCAGAGTGTGGCAGATGTCGGACAGGAGAAGAGGGCGAGTCTATAGCACTTCCATCGGAAGAATGGGGACTGGCGCACCGTCCTCCTTGAAGGTAGCGAATGCACTTCTTTTTCCTCCTAGGAACAGTCAAGAGAGTTATCTGTGAATAAAGCGTGGATGTAAAACGTCACAAACATGTACACTTTTTCAGAATGAAGACAGCAAATTAAAGGACGAACAGTATACATGATCAAACGGGACAGTTGGAATGGAGGCAACGGAATATTAACGAATCTGCCTGATAGCTTTTTTTGCGCGCTCTCACATTGAGTAAAACACCAAATTTATATTGCAACAAAAACCACACTCATCATATTAATGGTGAAGTACCAAACACTAGGCTGACTGTAGATATGCAGCCTGTAGAAAGAAGATCCACATTCTGATTCTGAGTCTCATAATTGAAACTTTGTAGGGACATGACCTCTGTTTTAAGCTACAGTCAAGCAATATAAGGGAAACTCTTGTGAATGAAAACCATTAGAACTATTTTGTGAATCCTTGTAACCTAAAACAAAAGTGATCGTAACATACAGTCGCTACATACAAATATTACTTTTATGTAAAAAGGTTTGCACACCCTTAGTCAAAATACATATTTGTGCAACATGATGACATGGCATTTGAATATAGCTTTTTTTTTTGTCAAGAACACACCACTTCCTTAGAGGTCTGTTAGTCGGTTTCAAGGCTGGCTTTGTATACAGATGGCTTTGTTAAGATAAACTCGACATGTTTCAAATCTGAAACTGCTTCCACTTGAGATGAATTTTGACAAGTTTTAGTGAAACCAAAACCACAATGCTGGCTACCTGAAGAACCATAGCTTTCAAGCAGTCAACAGCTGATTCTTGCGTTCTGACTTGCTTTTTATTGAAGTGCTAAAAACTGGCACAGTGAAAATAGAGCTGTTCCATTAAACAGCACTTCATTCAGATGGTCAGAGAGTACGGCGACCTCGCCCAGACTGACACCACTGATATTTCAGGACAGTAAATGTCAATAAAATTAAATGTTTCATTTTTTCCATTGGTCCTTTGGTGATTATAGTGAGTTGCAGTCATGGATAATTCAGAGAACCTTGATCATATGTCATACATAGATAAGCATCAACACATAAAATACATTAAATGTTTGTGAACGTGAAAACAGATTCACAACAGTGAGTCTTGGAAGCCCATGACCATGACATGATTCACCTTTTGTCCTTCTTTGGACCACTTATGGTAGGCACCAACCACTGCATACCCACAACACCCCAAAGCGGTTTTGGAGATGCTCTGACCCTGTTGTCTAGCCATCACAGATTCTTATGACTTCCCATTTTCAAGATCTGACTGTTCACTTGCTGTCTAATGCATCCCACCACCACCACTGTAACCAAATAATCCGTGTTATTCACTTCACCTGTCAGTGGTTTTAATGTTGTGGCTGACTGGCGTACACATTTATTTTCTTAACAAAGTACAGGTAGTCCAATGACTAGTTGTACGTGTCTGTTAAAAGAAGTGCTTTGATGGTGTTTCAAAGTCAAAGTGCTTCAGGAAAAGTGTTAAAATGGTAACATCTAAAGCTGCTATGCTTTAAAATTTGAGTCACAGTAGTGAAAGTGAGGAGAACAGGAAACACTTTCATTTCACTGACAACAACCCAAAAAAAAAAAAAGAACACGTCAGCTGTTGCAGCCATCCTCAGTGAGTTTTGCATAAATCAAAGTAGCAAACAGTGCCTCTCCTCTGCATGAAAGCGTATCAGAGAAGAACGTTAGTCACTTTCGGCCGCCGCAGAGATGGGCGCGTCTCATGATGACTGCTACCCCCAAAATATCAAGTGTGTGCGCCATCAAACAGATTTGAAGCTGACCGCATGTGATAGCGAGAAAGGAGACAGACGTGGGGGGGCGTTTGGATATGGAGTTTGTGGGGAGATGCGTAGGTGTGAATGGCATCAAAAGTGCAACAGTTTTTGACAGAGCTGCTCTGGGTGTCATTTGGTCTACGGGGTTTACTGGAGCTTTCTAAACCACAAGCATCTTGCTTTCTGTCTCTTGTCGTCCTGTGTGTGAAAGTATATTTCCATGACGTAGGGGAGACACATAGATGTAGGACAGGCTTTGCAAAGAATACTACTGAAGATGCTAAAGCTCCCTAAGCCGTCAGTAAATTATTGATGGCTTCCATAAGAGCAATGTTAAGCCTGAGCACATATCTTTAAATCTAGTCAGCATCTTCTAATCCTGCCACCTTTAGTCCCGAGACTTCCAACAACATCTGCTGCACCTGTTGCACAAAGTTGATTACCATGCATAGTAATGTCAATGCATATCCCACCAAAGATGCTATACTTGAAGAACATACACTGAGTTGAGGACCTCCCAAAATATGAATTCCCAGTTGATGTGCCATTTTATTTTACTTTGTTTCAAAAGATAACAGATGAAAGTGGATTGTTGCAGGGAAGTGTGTTGAAATTGTTGCCTGTGGTAATCATCCGTATACATGTGGCAGGTACAGGTGATATGGAAATGCACTGGAGCATTCCTCTTATTTAGATTTTTTTCATCTTATGGGCCTGTTGAGATGGCTGCAAGTTCCAAAAATCTTCCGTAACGCTCATATAATCGATTTCCTCCACAGGTTTTGGCTTTGTGTGCTCCAGTGTTAGTACGAGGAGAGCATACAGAGCTGTGCAGCGCGACAGCAGAAAGACAGAAGGTGAAAGATGGGCGGACGGAGAGCAGAGGTACACACCTGCAGGGGCCACACCAGTCCGTTTGTTGGTTGAGGCCGAAGCGAGCTCGGCATTTCTTAGGGGAGCCAGGGTCTGAGCACAAGGCAGCATGCGTGCACACGAAGGCAAGAAAAAGGAGCAGGAGGAACAGAGTAAGGGAGAAAAAGGAGGAGGGAGAAGGCAAGGGCAGAGAAGTCGAGCGTTAACAGACAGAAAACATGGAAAGGCATTAAAATCCAAGTCAAGTTGTGACCTTTTGCTGAGGGTGTCACAGCCAATTAACAGTAAGATCAGCGCATATGGCACAAAACTCTTACCTACTAATTGCACTAAATGTCTCCAAAGAATTCAAGACAAAATATGTATATAACCCCCCCTGCAAAAGCTCATTTAGTACATTGCATATAAAGGAGGCATTTGGCTGACTCTCTTATCCAGAGCGACATACAATCAGCATGTAGTTGTAACGCAAACCGTGACGTGGCAAACCGGCCTCAATTTTGTTACAAGGTGACAAAAAAAACAAGTTCAACGAAGCTAAATATGACCAGGCACGCTAACTAACAAGGTAAAAAGTGACTTCCGAGTATTAGCCAGAGTCAGTTTTGACTTGACCCTTAAAAGAGGTAAAAAAATTTTTGATTTACCATGAAGCATGGGCGTACCTGTGGTGGAATCCTGCTGCTTCTCTCTTTTCCTCCTTTTCTTTTTGCCCTGTGTGAAAGGGAACACAGAGGAATCGTTTTGATTAAGCCGGACTGTTCTACTGACCAGTTTTTATACAACAGCTCTTATGAATTAAAAGAAAAGTCAAGCAAAGTAGTCCCTAATTTATTTTTTTTTTAGAGCCATGAAACTGCCAATGTCAGTTTCAATGTCAGATAAAGTATTTCGCTGCCCATCTTGTTTGTTGGTTTGTTCATTTCTGCTGAACTGCAGTTTGTTAAACGTTATATTAGTTGTTTTGATATCACAGTGACGGCAACTAAAAGTTTAACTCTTTGGGAATTTGCTGCAGAATCCATGGCAGGCTCTTCTTCAGAATTTGACCAAATGGGCCACAACATGGAATGTAATCTTTAAAAAAGTTATCTATAGTAATTGTTTTCTGTTTTGTAACCCAGAGTAAAATTACCAGCAGTTAGATGCAGAATGAAGTGAGTTGTTACTTAGCAACCAGTGTCAGAAGAATGACAGTTAATGCGACAGGTAGATCACACTCAATGTATGTGTTTGCTCAAAATGATATAGTTTGTGGCCTAACGAGTCAAAAAAATTCTCAGATAAAATCCTTTTACAAATCAAAGTGAGTGTGCATTCATTATTAAATGAGTCAGATCGTTTTTGCCACAGTACAGTGAGTGACGGTGGCAAACTCAATTAACTGGAGAAGCATGAGAAAGTGGGAGCTCATCTTTCTGCTATCTTCCACCCCATGTTTCCAAAATCCGCTGTGTGCTTCCTGTTTGCATGTCAGTGAAATGACACTGAGGCTAGACCGCAACCCTGTCACACTTTCTCCCCCTCGTTCTGTAACACGGCAGGTAAGCGTTCCGTTTAAGCCTGACGAGTGCAACTATCAACCATCGTGTGAAATTAGTTGCCGTGAAGGAAGCGTTGAAGTTCAGACATCATAACCTTATCAAACTAATCACTGACGCATTTTTCAGTTGCTGTTAATTATGACAGCCAGGAAGACGGCGTCTTTCAAAGAGAGGGAGTTACATCACAAAACCCCAAAGACTATCGAGGTAGAGACCACAGAAGATAAACAACGAGTGGTGAGCGTCGTCTTTCTGTGTCTGCAAGAGTGAGGCTTTGAAATGGCTGATTAGTACTAACACACCTTCAATAGACCATCATGGTTATATAGAAAAAGGATAAATATAAGCTCACAGTCCTTGGTGTGCAGAAAGGGTCAGATTGCATGATCAGTTAGTTTTCTAAACAAAAATAAAAGTTCTCTACAGGGATCAAACTTATATTTTTGCATCTATTTATTTGCTGAGTTTAATATATTAGGAAAAAGAAAACATAAAATTATGAAATCTGATTATTTAAACTAATTCATTAGGTGCTATGAGATTCATTTTAGCGATGTAAATGGATCCCTCTCTCCAAACCCCATTCAGCAATCCCCATTCCTGACGCTTATAGAGAAGACCCTGTCCTTCGGACTGCTGCTGCCCAACATCAGCCCTCCCTGCTCCTTCAGTCCACCTCCTGATCTGAGATTCTCCTCTGAGTTTATTTTATTAGTCACTTTTGCTGGTCTTTGGTTGAGCTTAGTTAGCTTAAATTAAGTTCTAGTCTGGTTGATCCTTGTTGGTTTTCACTGTCTCGCTACAATACATCACATTTTAGCAATATTAATAGAGACAACATATGAGACTAATTCTTCTGCAAAAAATAATTATGGATGGTGGACAAATGGTAGAAAAACCTATTGGAAAAAAAATCATACTTTCAGGCTTCTCCAGTTTTAGCTTTCAGCACTTCCACTGACCTGTACTGTAGAATTTACAGACCTATCAAGAAACAGGTGTACATATAGGATATACTATTTTTAATATTATGAAATACTTTTGGCTCTTTAGGGCTTTGGAAACTCGTCAAATGTTTCAATACTGAAGGTCCAGTTTGATCTCATGGGACTGATGGTACTTTGTTAGTTCCCCAGAAAGAAATCAATATATTGGCCTATAAGTTATTACTTTGTCTAATGGCAAGTAGAAGTAGACTGCAGCTTAATTGGCCTAATCACAGAGGCACCTTGTGTTTAAGTAAACAAACAGGGAGTTAGGGAACTGCCTTTGCTCAATGTCTTTACAGTTATTTGCCCTCAAATACTTCAGGCTTCTTACAAGATGTCAAAAGGAGCTTCATAATTCCATATGCACATGTACGGTTTACTCAGGTCTTTAATGTTTTTATGAGAACACTTCAAATGTGTCTATTTTTGCCATGGACTACCATTTTGAGCAAGCACAAGATGGCATTTGACTAAACTTCCAAATTCAGTCACCTCTTATTGTTACTAAAATGTTAGTCAATTAGTTATAAATGTTTTTAACTTTAAAAACAAAGTACTCATTACTTGAATTTAGGAGTGTGTGCTTGTGCAGTTTTACTGTTATATCTGTCCTGCCACTTGCACCAATGACAACCAGCAACACCAGAGGCACCATTGTGCATCAGAAACTTTTGGCACATTTCATTCATTGTTTTAACCAATGTATGGCTCTTTGTGTCACAACTAGTGGTTTATGGTGGAATTATACTGATTTTGCCGAATTCCTATATAAATGAATCATGTTAATGAAGTAATTCAGACTGATTTGATGCGAAAAGCTCCATTCTAAAGAAATGTATCCAGTCAGAATAGTTCACAATTGCAAGAATCAGATGTCAGAAGCATTTAATGGCTCTGAAAGCCACCTTGAGGAACATTCTTACAAGAAATGGTCACAAATATGGTGCCTGGTTGTTTTGACACAAGGTTTTGGCCTAAAATATGTTTTAAAATCCATTCATGTTGGAGTCGTACATTATTAAGTATTAAGTATTAAGGCCAAATATGACCCAAATGAGCTAATTCTTTGGGATTTATCAGTATTTTACATCACACACAAAAATTCAGAGGAAATGTCCTGGTGTTGGTTCCTGAGTAGTTTAGATAGTCCATCAATAAAATGCCAGTAATTTCAAACTTAAGTTCTCATTACCTCCAGTGAAAGAGATCCTATACCCCTACACATTAAAAAAGTCTAAATGACTTTGTTTACATCTCAGCAATGAACAAAATTGGTGGAATTTCCATTTTTAAAAAGTTAAAAAGGTATAGACTAGGGAGTGCATGACATTTTCCATATTTTGGAAACACCTCCTGGTCCCTTGGCTAAAAAGGCATAAACCATAACATGGTGTGATTATGAATCATGAAGTGTTAAATGCTTAACATATGAACTTGGAGAGACCTGGAAGGAAAGGACCACACAACTGAATGACAAAGAAATAGACAGCTCTTTAATATGTATGTGGACTCACATAGTTATCTCGGGCAGACCAGCTGGGGTAGAGTTGCATGTGAAGCTGCCGCTCTTTCCTGGCAAGCTCGTAGTACTTAGCCTGCTCCTCACGAGTCAGAGCATGCCACTATAGAAAACACAAACACACACTGTAAAATAGGTCTCTTACTGGAGCCAAAAACAGTATACAGTAAACCCCCTGCTGTCTCTCGCAGTGCTAGAATGTAAATACCGATGTTACCCCTGTATAGACTGTACCGTAATTCTTGCAGCACGTTTTCTTTGGTATAAGCGGGTAAATACATTAATAAATTCATTTAATTTACAGTAATAAAAATACAGGGCTTTAAGAAGAACAAAACGAAAAACACGAGAACACTTGAGAAGCTCCACAGGGGGAAATTCTGGACTGCAGCTGCATCAAAGGGCAGCAGCCAGTCAGCAGCAATGAGAAATAAATAACGTTCTCGGATTGGCTACTTTCAAACCTCCCGCCACTGAGTACAGCTGACTGTGACGTCCGGGCCTCGTCCTCGTGCTGGTTGTGTATGTCTAAGGCAGCAGGTTCATTCTGTTCAGGTGTCTGATTGCCTTGCTAACCGCCGCCCAAACATAAACAACCAGCATGAGGATGAGGGGGGCGTGGCGGACGAGGCCCGGACATCACAAAAGAAAAGAAATGTGGAGGATATCTGTGGTTTCCACAAATTTGGGGGAGTTTCTGCAAACTATTATTATTTTGGTTCTCAGAAACAATCCGCGAGAGACTGAAACCGCGACTGCTGAACCGCGTATTAGTGGGGGGCTTACAGTATTTACTTGATTCAAATGTGTGAATTAAATACATTAATAAAACTGGCCTAAAATAAAACATTATTTCAACACTGATTGTCCATTTTATCAAATCCATTTAGGTGAACTTTGTAGTTCACAATTACAGACTTTAGTCCATCTGATCCTTGTGTATAATGTGTGTTAGCCCACTTTTATTATTAACCCAAGGCCAGGACCCCTGTGAAATCACAACTGAGAAATAAATGTAGGCTATTTTATATCTAATTAAACCAACCAAGTAGCTGTGTCTAGGAGAGTGGACAGTGAGTTGGCAAAGTATTTAAGAATGACGCTACAATGTGAGTCTTACTGCAACCAAACAATATCAGCTCAGTGGTGGTCCTGTGGGGGTCTTGACCACTGAAGAATGAGGTAAAGGGGAGGTAGCATGTTATGGACTACAGTCTGTAGAACTACAAAATGTCAATGAGTGTTGAATCAACACATGTTTTGGTTTCAGTTTACTTGAACCTGCAATTGCAGTAATTGTTTACTATTAATCATATTTTATCTATGTCATTCAATACCATGTGCTGATTAATAATAACTATTTATTAAGCATTATATAAGCGCCTAAGTTCTAAGTGATCAGACGGTGTGTGTTTGGAGGTCCCTCACCCTGCGTCCGAGGATCTGATTGATTGCTGCGCTCTCCTTCAAAGTGCATTCTGCAATGACTTTTGCCCTCATCTCCTTCATGTAAAGCATAAAGGCATTCAGAGGCTTCTTGATCACTGGCTTCTTGGGCTCTCTCTCTCTCTTTGACTCAGGATGAGGCTTACTGCAAATCATCAAACATTTCTCATCATATTTAACACTTTATAAGCCGAGGTAGTAAGAGGTGGTGATGACTGAAAAGCTGTTACAAAGAAAGGGTGAGTGAAAAAGCTACAAAACCAACAAAAAACTAAACAAAACATGTATCCATTTCCATGATATTTTGTTTTTGGTGGCCTGTACCTATGAATAGATTGATTCCTTTAATTCATATGTGTGATGTAATCAGTAATAAGCTTTGTGGTGTAACTGTAGTCATCAGCCAGCCATTATTTAACCTTAAGAAATAGTAACTAAACGTAGTGACAGATACTTACACATACATGTTCCTGTCGTATTGATCATGCTCTTGTTTGCCTGAGGGGGGCACTATAGCTGGGTGTGGGATGCCAGTAGGGTGCATGCCAGATGGCCCCAACATCAGAGAGTGAGAAAACCTTGACAAAAAAAAAAACAAGACAGGCAAAGTCACCACAAGAACGTAGGACCTGTGCTCTACTGCTACTAAAGGGAAACTCATAAAAGTATTGACTTTACATTAATCTTAATTGAAGGCTTATTTGTCCTAGGCAAATAAGTCAATGTCCAGGTAAATCAAACTCATACATATCACTTGAGTTTCCCATTAATAGCTTGACGGGTGTACACGTTTGAAGCTGTAAGCTCAACCACAAACTGTGTTGCGAACAGCAGATGGCACTCTGCTTGCATTGGACATGGCAGATTTTGCAAAAGAAGCACAATGAAAATTGCTGCTAAGTGAAACATACCCTCGACCACAAATAGACAGGGGCTATGCCTCAGGGAACCGTTTTAGATATTAAACTGATAATATATAGCAAAGACTTGTATCTGAATTGCCGCCACTGCAACTGGAACTTTGGCTTTGACATAGAAATTATGGTTCATCTTCTTACTTTGTGTTAATTAAAAAAAAAAAAAAAAATCACTGTTCATCCTCTTCTTTGTTTCTCTTTCATGAAAAGAACATGCCAGCCGTCTGTTGACATTCAAATAGAACCCATTTTCCACAGCTTGGATTTATTACTTCTTGTAAATATATTAATGTGATTTGTTCATAGAAATTTGGTTTTGGGTTTCAAAGGAAGGGTTTCACGATGGAGCCAATGTCTAATGGGAAAAACCACAACAATGGATTGCAGACGCTTGGCAGCCCTGTAGCAACTGCAGCATCGGGGTGCGGGGGATGCCTCCTCCCATCATCCATCTCAAGACAAGGCGTGGAGCTGACCGCACACAAAGCATTGGGCTTACACACAGCATCAAGCAGTCCAAAAATCTGTTTACTTGCACTAATACTCTTCAGCTTCTCACTTTCCATGTCAAACAGGTTTAGGATTACTTAAAATGTTTTCAGGAGTTTTGTCCAGCAACAAAACATTGTCACCTTCTGTGTTAAAATGTCAATTAAACATTCCAGCATTTTTTTTAGCCTAAAAAAAAAAGCTCTCTCTTACGTTTGACAACACAACACTTTTGCCTGTACTTGATAGAGAATTGACCAAGATCTATACTGTATGATTTGCAATCAGAAATCAGACAATTTATTGTTATTATTTTTGGCTGAGGTACACACCGATGTATACAAACCGTCCCGATCAGCACTTTTATTTTTACTCCAGTTATTTAAATGGGAAACTGATTTTTTAAAAAACAAAAATAATCACTGCACCCCTAGTACTTGGTAAAAACTCTTTAACTCAAAACACACTCACAACAGAAGCCAATGGGCAGGAGTTACAGCGGAAGATGAAGAGGCTGAAAAAATGCTGGAGTCCAGATTTGCACATTTTTAAAGGTTTACTTTTAACTTCCACTTTAAAATAATTTGCCAAATTTTGGGTGAAAAGCAGTGCAAACTGATTTCTTGTTCAATCACAGGAATGGAAGTCTAAACCTAGGGGGCTTGGGCACTTAAGGGAATGAACAGAGTATCTCACTTCACTCTGCAGAATTTTAGTGGCATCTACTGATTCAAAACAGAGCTAGTTTTCTAAGGATAGCTGTCTCTGTATTAATAAATGGATTTAGGTATTGGGCTAGGTTGAGCTCTTGCCTAACGCTCTGTTTTTTTTTCCATCCATGCGTACCACTACAAGAATGTTTTCTGGGACAAATCTAGAAGCTACTCTTCAAGATTGTCATCAAATGTATGCAGCTTGAACACAAAGACATTGCAGAAGCTTGGGCAAGCTAGGCTGGGCAGCAGGTAGGGCTGGCTGATCCCTCAGCCCTGGGCCGGTTTCAGGCAATACTGTACCTGGAGTAGGAGGAGCTGCTGGGAAGACTGGAGGAGTAGGGCTGCCTGAAGCCACACGAGGACAGTGGATACACAGGCTGACTTTGCCTGCAGAATGTTGTGGGGTTGGGGTGAGGAAGGGGGGGGGGTGAGATAAGGACTGGGGTGAACTGGCCACTGCTAAATGCAGTCACATGGACTACTGACCTAACTAAAAAACCTCTGTGTGTTTCAGAACAGGTTCAATAAGTTAAACCAAGCAAAAAAGTCAAGTGTGCTTCAGCTTACCCACATCTTGAGCTTTAGGTAAGAAATCTACACTCAGGTTTTGGCTAGTGAGGCAATCAGAATACACTGGATACGTTGGATTTGTCCCAAATATCATTCAGTGTTTCTGTGCTCAGAACATGGTTTTATTCTTGCGGCTCAGTGAAAATGAACCTTTTCTTAAAAAAACAGTCTATGTGCCTCAAAATCAAACCAAGGTCACTGACGATGCTTCCATTGGTGTCTCAGGTTTTGCTCATTTAGGTTCTTCCTAGCGTGAAAGGGTGGGAGTTAACCCAATATGTTAAGTCAGCTTCTTCATTCATTTCTAACTCATCACTTATTAATGCAGTTTCCAGAGCATCCTTTCAGTCTTTAAGGTGAGGCTTTGAACCTTTAAGGTGAAGATATGAACCTTGTCCAGGAGAGAAAGTCCAGAAACTTTCAGGAACTGTGGCCTTGAAACTGATATGAAAAGTCCATTTGTAAAAGAACACGACTTCGACATTGATCTCACTAGGATGTAAAATAAATGCGTTTATTGTAGCTTTCACTACAATAGTTTCTGTTTGTTACACTTTTAGGCCATTATTTCTTTTCCGTGAGAACTTCTGGTGACTGATGTAGCATGGGACGGCATTAAATGATTCAAATGGCCATGAACAATTCTGACATGGTACATTTCTTTAGAACCGTGCGTTTCACACTGAACCACACTGAATGAGGGATGGAAGGAATTCCCCTTTAACTGATCTGGTGATTGAGCTTCCTAATAGACAGTTTTGCACACCATTATCTACTACAAAATGAAAGCACCTATGCAGTTTTTAGGCATCATGTCATTTGGGTCATGTACCATCTTATTTTGCAGCCATTACATAAAGCGTTTTCACTGGGTTTCAGGCGGATTGGTTTTGTCATTCGATACATTATATGAAACATTAATTAATCAAGAAAAACTAATTACACTAATTGTAAAAAAACAAAATCTATCTTGTAGCCTACGAACATGATGCAAAGTGTGTACTAACTATGTTACTTTATATACAAGATGGGAAAAAAATCCTGTAGATTTTTGATTTACTGAAAAATGTATTGAGTAAAAGTATTTCTGCACTTTATATAAAACATGATATTTTATTCTCTCATAATCTACCTTATTCTCTATAGGGTTACTATAGAAAACCAAATTGTGAGATATCAACAGCTGTACCGCAACACTGCATGTGTGCTGAGACATGTGTTACATTAAGAGAGAACATTCTCAGACTTGGTCTGAAGAGCCTAAACCTAATCACAATTCAGACAAAGCACACTTGATACTTACTAGGCTTCGAATTTACAACTTGAAAGGTTTATGGTACCGTTTCTCGGTGAAATATTCAGGATAATGGCATGTTTCATTCACAGAAATAATACAATGCTCTGGAACACATACCAACAACACCTGGAGGTCATAACTGGTGACATAATGGAAGAAACTGGGCCAGATTCAGGCCAGACTGCACTGCTATTAACATGAGAATACGTTCACTTAGGATGGAAGGTGTACCATGGGATGGATGGATGGATGTGTCAGTGAAATAGACAGATGTAACATTGACTTACCAGCTCATGGATGGGGTGATTTGACCAACTCCACCTGGGGGAAGGGGGTAGAAGCTGGAGAGGTCCTGGGACTGATGCCTGTGAACGCCTGCGAGGTACAAGGACGAGAATGGGGGGTAACTAAGAGTCTTGAACCAGTAAGGGCATCATTAGCAGGCTGGGAACCTGCTATTATGTTCGGTTAATCTCAGAGGTCAGTCACTTCTCAGCTAGGTCAGGTAGCCAAGGAAGAAAAAGAACCTCCTTCTTCCCACACTTCAGTTTATGAAAAGTAAATTACACCCCTTTATTGTGCAGTTCTATACATCACCACTCAAAAGTAAAGCACTGTTTTCAATAAAATAAAACCAACTTTGTAGCATTTGATTCTTTATTATTTGAAAGTGGTAAAAAGTAAGAAATTCTTCACTGAATCAGTAATACATAACAGATAAGGGCCAACTGAGTATCAAAAAAGAATAAATTGTAAAACTATTTTATCTCTGAACTAATTTTAACTCATTCATGTAAAAACTTTCTGTGAGGCAGCCACAACATACTTCCTATGACCCCCGCTGTGAACAAATCTGGCCTGGCAAGTTTCTCCAGAATGGTGCATTTGACATCAAAAACACTCTGAATTCCAACCTAATGGCTGATTTATGGAGAAATTTGGAAACATTTGTGGAGCCACCCCTCCCCCTTTAAACCAAAAATCAAGCTTGTAGAATAGGAGAAATGTTAAGAGACAGTCATGCCGAGCAATCATCGCTTTTGACTTTGATTATTCAGAGAAATCTTGCCAAGTGGCACAAAAAAAAAATCACTGAAATGTTTAAAACATTTCATAGAAGTAATCTGAACATAGAAGAAATCTGATCCATTACCACCACCTTTCTGTAATCAAGCAAACCAAAAAATAAAGCATTTTAGGGAAAACCAGCCTGGCTGAAATAGTCTGAAACTGTTTTGTTGTTTCTCGCTGGTTGTACTACTCTTTGAAAACAAAAAGGGGTCTCTTGTGTCTTTCAGAAGGAAGTCATTTGTCAGCAGCGAGCACCTACCACTAAAGCGTAACCTGAAGGCAACCTGTGTTTGTCAAGAAGAATGCCACTTGATGACTGTAATTTGCCAATGCTTCGGGCCAGTTTCTGGACTCAGCCCTCTATAAATCCGCTGTTATGGAATGTGACTGAGTCAACCTGCTCTGTCTTCATCTCGCTCTACAAAGCTGTTCTGCCTCACAGTGTCACTACCACAGAAAAGCTCTGTCCTCACATCTAATGTGTTTCTATTTAAGAAGGGTGTGAAAAATCTGATTAAAAAAAACCAAAACAAAAAAAAAAAAAAGCCAAGGCAGACTTTAAGGGCAAGCATGACTGACTCCTGATCTATAGGAGATAGCTCATGAAAAATGAGAGTTTTGTTTTAGAAGAAAATTACATTTATTGTATAAAAAAAAAAAAGTTAAAAAAAAAAGTTTCCAGGAAACTATTCATTGGTATCAGGTGTCTAAGGTGCTTTCTAATTCAGATAGAGGGAAATTCTTGAAAATGGTAACTGCTGAGGTAGAACGGTCCTCAAATGATACATGAGCGGGCTTAAAATAACCTTTATGTACAGAGGTTATCTATTATGTATTATCTGCCAAACACAGAGAAAGCGAAAGTGCCTCCAAGTTTGAGATGACTGGACAGTGTCCCAGAATAAAACTCCATCAATATGACAGGTGTTGCGTGGCTGAATACAGTAAAACAAACATCTAAAAAGTACAGTAACAGAGGTTAAAAACTCTGTGTTTTTTCATTTCCCCCTGTACTTTACCTTCATGTCCTGTCAATACGGTAATGACTGTGTTGACTGAAAACACATTGCACAGCCTCATCCTGTAAGCGCACCGGGTCACAGTTGGTGAGCCTGGTCGCAAGTGACTGCTCGCACACAAACACCCGGGTGCACACGCTTCAACAAGACGAGACGCACAAAAGTGAGAAAGTGAAAGAGGCAGATAAACACCGAGACACAGAAAAGCCAGTACACTATGAAATAGCTGCACGCCGTTTGAATGCAAGCCTCACTTTCGAGTGCAATTAATAATGAAAGTGAATAAACATATATTTTACGCACATGTTTGAATCAGGCAAATGTTACTTTAATGCCTCTATTAACACAACAAGAATGGTTCCTTAACAGTCCCATACACAGTGAAGGAGAGCTGGCCCACAGTCTCTCATTACAGGTGAGTCAGAGAGCCCCAGGGATGGTCACTACAGTCTAGACGCGCCTGCAGAAGTTCAGCGGGGGGAATTCCAGCTGTGGCTCTCGTGACATGCTCTGCACTGAAAAGAAAAAAAAAGGAGGGGGGCTGTTTTCTCGCCCTGCCTTCTGGGCCACACAAATGGGAAAGACAATACCTGCCTCACAACACGGCTGCAGCCTTGGAGGATAGGTTGACTTGACTAGTCTTCATTAAATACTAAGTATTTCATGTCATTTCACAGTAGCTAGACAGTGGACATTACAGGCCTGTCTGCTCTGCTCAACTGCAATAACATGTTAAAAGGAAAATTTCACTGTTTTTTTCTACATTATTCTACATAGTCACTGAGATGTAAACAAAACAATTGTTTTTTGTTTACATCATGAGTGTTTTGATGTGCCCCCCTTTTACTGATTCAGATTTTCATTACAGCAGTCGTGAATGGAACCAGGGGTCAGCCCAAGTTCTACAGCCAAATTATTGCTGTTTTATTTCGTATATCAAAAATGATTGATGTTTTGTTTGCTATCTAAAAATCACTGCTGTTTTATTTGGTACGTGAAACCATTTCGTGGACCAGCTTTTAGGCGCTTTGGATGTCTGGTTCCTGGTACCGCCATTGTGAACAACTGTAGTTCGGTATGTTTCTCTAGTGTGGAACATTTCAACATTTGACATCAAACCACTATGAACAGGCGTACATTTTTAATAATTCTGAGAATTATGTGGAAAGTTTAAAAAGTGGGTGGAAATCCCCCTTCAACATTACAACAAACATCATTAAATGCTTGCATTTCTCTCGGTTGGGTTGAAACAAATGCAACAAATGCAGAAAGCAGACAAGGCCTTTACAGAGACACATCTGGGTCTTTCAAAAAAAAGTTTTAACTTCTGGTTTGGCGCTATAACACCTTTACAAGGCAGCCGTGAGTAATGTTAATTTGAGCTCAGGCTACTTCTGTCACAGTTGGGGGCTACCAAGTCTTGACAGCTTGGATACAAGATAGCGCCTTGCACTATTGAATGCAAACAGCAAAGACAAACTATCATGAGGTTTAAATTTATTTATATGGTTATTAAAGTGGCCTGTATACAGTACTGCAAATCTTAACAACACTGGAATGAAGGACCCATTTAATGGAAAACTGAATTGTCTCTGCTTTTTTTTTCCAAATGAAAGAGTTGCTCATATATTGAAATCCGCAAAAAATTACTTTTTCCTGTAATATCACAAAACTCAATACATTTCTATATATCCTTCTCCTTATCTTATAGCAGTTTAGCCAAATCCATATAAGACATCAGTATTCATTGTCTACTGTGTATCCACAACCATTCATGTACTCTGTGATGCAACCTGATGTTATCTACCTGTTATCTGCTGACCCAAAAGCAGAACCACTTGTAAGAAATGCCTGACGGATGATAATATGGATGCGTAGAGGTCTACACTGTAAGAGGTGACACACTGAATTCCATTAAAGGAAACGAACGCATTGGTATCAAGTAAATTCAGGGCATTACTTCTTGCTCAGTCAGATGTATTGCCTTGACCTCCTCCCTGTAGGTCACTTTCCTCTCTTCAGTAGTTGTGAGATCAGACTACTTTTGTAAGTCCCTGCATTATTAGAAGTGTGTGCCTGTGAAGCAGAGCGGCCTGAGCAGCAGAGTTCGCTTTGTGTGTGACTGTCACTCTAATTGCTTCCAGCTCGCGTGCATTTGTGTGTGTGTGTGCGAGCTTGAGTTCCCATGTGTGTGTGGCGTGGCTCGTGCAGTGGGGAGGCAAGGCACTACTTCAAGCATTGCTGGAATGCTGGAGGCTCCCTGTGGGACTGACGGTGCCTCCGCGTCGTTGCCACTGCACTCCACGCTAACTTTTTGGTGCATGGGCCCCTTCTCTAATGCAGCGTATTCAAACAGAGCTACTAGTGGGGTGATAAATTACGTAAGGATATGTTTTTCTGGGGGTATCATGGCCATCATCTACAAGTCAAGAACACGAATACGGGTATACAGGCCTTTAGTAGGGTGATGCAGCTTTTCCTATATTGCTACTACTGTCCTCCAAGGCATGTCTCTCTACCTTGACAATGCCCAAGACTGTTATTTCCAGTTCTACAAGAGCAGACTCCCACTTTACCATACAGGGAAAACCTTCAAAAAGTTTCAAAAAGTGAAATATTTGAAATGACAGTGGAATCTGACAAAAATGTCTTCGATAAGTTGTAGCCCTTGACATTTTTTCATGTTGCTCTAGCTACTACATATAATAAATAAAAAGAAAAGGTCTAATGACATCACCAGGCTGGTTTTATGGCCGCTCCTCTGATCATGTTTCTGTAATGAAGACTGATATAAAGACTAACATCAGTTAAGACAGTGGCAAAGACAGCAGTTTCCGAAATCTGTGCTTGTGTCAGTGTAAAAATGATTTTTTTAATGACAGTTTCTCCCCAATTTTAGATGATGTAAACACACAGGCTAGCACATGCCTCTTCAAACTGCTGTTTCATTGGACAGCTCAGCTGGAGAGGAACTGTATTATTTTAGCCAAGAGATGCCTGATTGAGTGATGGGGCAGACAGAAGTCCATCCTCCCCATTCAGAGAAAGTGAGTACAATCAGGTTCTCCTGGGCCAACAATGTGGTTGGCTTTTTATTCGGTCAGGGTTAGCACTACAAGTTATCCTATTCACATTTCAACTCTCCACTTCTAGTAGCCATTTATATGACATGACTGATGGTTGCTGGTTAGACACACTCCACACTAACAGATTGTTCGCAATGGAATTAGAGACAAATCCCAGAGAATCTGGGGTGATGGCATTCCTCCTCTTGAGTTTAGTAAAGCAATCATGCTCTTCAAAGTACTGCATAAACTTGTGATTCAGTCAAGCAAACATTCAGCAACTAGGCGACCGTGTGAATCACATGTCTTTTGGTGATTCAGTGCTCCGGAGGTGGGTGTCCAGAAACACTTGTTTCTCCAGGTGACCATCTCTGGTCTCTGACTATGCAGAAAATCAAAGACTTTCCATTAAACTTTCCAAGGTCAACCATCATGATTGCCTACTTCTCCTTTAATTGTTTGAGAAAATGTCATCAGGGGACAGGAGAAGGAAACGAGAGGAAAAATGGTATGAAAACGTAGTAAACAAATGGCAATATGATAACTGGAACACGAAAGCAAAAACACAGAGAGACGCTTTTGAGGGGATAAATGGGGCGAATGGTAGTTAACGGTCATGTGAAGTTATTAAGGTGTCTCTCCAAGCTGCTTCCAAAGGGGCTGTGAAGGCAGCTTGGAGTTAAATTCTTCACTTCATTTGAGCCTATGTGTGTCAGCGTTTTTTTTTTAACAGTCAGTGGCTATGAGTTACAGTGCTTTTTACAGAGATGGTCGAGTTGCTATGCAGTATCAAACAAATATATAATGAATACAGTAAAGAATTATATGTAAATAATTTGCATATTAAGGTATGTGCTGTATTCATTATATATATATATATATATAAGATAAGGTAAAATGACCTTTATTAGTCCCACAAGTAGGAAATTTGCTTTGTCAAGTGCACAGTACAAAGAGCAGCAAATGTGTTTTTTCTTCATTTTTGCTGCTCCTAACTTTGTACTGTGCTCCTTCTGCCATGACAAAGCAAAATTTACACATTTTGTCTGGTTTAGAGAACTAAAAACTTGACTGTAAAATCAAAGGGCACTGAAAGGTTTTGCTCTGCAGGCCTTGCCGCTGCACACACAAAGCCGAGCCTTATTTCTGTCGCTTCTTTCTAGAAAATTACTGTGTAGACACACACTAACAAAAGACACACATACCTGGCTTCTGGCTCATGTCTGTTGGCAGGTGTGGCGGGCTGGGGTTGAAATGTTCGTTGCTGTAGGGCAGAAGCGACGTGAGTGGGTGCATCCCATGAGGCTGTTGTACCACTGACACTTTGTTAGCCTGAAAAACCAATGCACACACAAAAACACACACACGTGCACACACACACACACACACACACACACACACACAAAATACAGGAGTCAGTTGAACAGTGTGGCTTCAGGCAAAACATGAGAGTGCTGGATGTTGTATACATTTTGCTCCAATATCTTTGGCTGAGGGAATCAATGCGAGGAGGTTCCATTTGATCGATAGCCCTTTGAAGATCAAGAAAGTCCACATGGGGGCTTGATTGCTTTCATGTTTCTGTTTACAAATGGCTTGCAATAACTTATGTGAGTCCCAGTTATTGCTAATGCTAACAGCATGCTGTTTGACACACGATATGTTGCAGCAGTTATGACAATGGAGCCCGTGCACATTTCTTGGACACTCTTCTGGCTGCTCTCCCTTTTGCGTATGTGTGACACAGAGGGAGAGAATTCGAGAATCACAAAGTTGGAGAGTTAGAAGCATGTTTATTTGGGAATCTGGCAGATGAGCTGTTTTTCAAGTGTGTGTACATATTCATGAAAAAGTTCTCTTTTTCTGCAAAGTCGGCAGCAATGGATGGTAAGTGTGGAGTCTTCGACTCCCTGCTGTTTTACAAAGTGAATGTCTTATCATTCCCTGCCAGTCTCTTCTCATCTACTGGAATGCATTAAAAACACTCTTTCACCACTCTGCCCTCCGTCCATACCTGATCACGTCGTCCCATAACCCTCCAACCCCGCCCCTCCGGGATTTCGAGAGGATGCACTGAAGAGAGCCTGAAGATCAAACTAATGACTTTCTCAATGCTTTTCTTCATGTTATTCAGTTCATGGGAAAGCCTGGTATAGATTCTGCATTTTTAAAAGGGTGCATAACCTACCTTTTATTTATTTTTTTTTCTTTATGTGATTTTTAGTGGTTTATGCAAAACCAGTCACAGGTCATTTTATGTACTGATAGTGATGCTGATATATGTAAAAGTTCTGATTGCATGTTCTGTATTGCAACTTTTTCAAAAAGTAGTTCACACTGAGGCACTCCTTATAACTTTATCAAGAGCGGGACTAAATAGCTGCAGGCTAACGTATGTAAACAAGCTCTGTTCTGATTAACTGTCTTTGTACAGTGCCTCAATCAGAAAGCGGCATGTGAAGCACTATTGGCAACCCTTGCGCGAATGGGCTAAACTGCTGTCGGATGAATATGCATAAAATGTTCTCTTCTTTGTGACATCACAAACATGGCAACTTGAATTAAAAAAAAAAAATCAATTGCAACTTAGTGTCCCACCCCTTATAAGAGCTAGCCCGATTTACAAAAAGATTTGTTAACCAACTGGGCGATAGAGAAAAGGAGGGTGTAACGGTTCTTTAACAATGTAATTCCACTACTGGTCGACATAAAGGTTCTTAAGGCTTTACAAATGTTCTTCACATATACACATTTTGTGTTTATACAGTGACACAGTGAACCCTTTCTGGTGTGGATAATGTACATGTTTACATACATTTGAAACTTCCTATGCAAGGGGGGGAACTACATTTATAAAATTTGGAAAATAAAACCTACTGCGAGTTCTCACAATAAAAGCAACAACTAATGGCTCTTTCGAAATATCAGTCAGTGTGTGCCACTCTGTGTATGCAGACAACACGGACCCAATGAGGGCTTGTTCAAAGGATTGAGGGCTGAGTACTATTTCTGTGGAACATAATGGCTGCGGAATTTTATACTGATGTTTCTTGACGTCCTTCCCTTCCTTAAAGTAATTAGCAGTTTTTGAAGTGGTTTTCCATGTTCAGTTCTTCTTTACACAGCCTCGCGGAGATTAAATAAGCGTACTTCTTTAACATATCATTATCGACCTCCTTCTGTTTAAGCATGCTCCACCCCTCACTCCCACCCCCCCACCCAATTTAAGATTACATTTCTGTAGTTACAAGAAACAAAGAAGCATACGCACATGTGAGCATATGTACAAGCGACAGTCATATTTCAGACACCGTGGCATCAAAGCAAAATTCCAATTAGATATTGGGGCGTGCTATCTAATTTTGTAATAGAAGGAAATCTATTAGCATGAGTGTGTTTGCTTTTATCCAATGTCTGAACAAGAATCCAGCGTTTGACGGATCACTGGCAAATTAATGATGGCTCTGCTGCACTAAGGAACACCACGACCCGCTAACCCTTCAGATCACTTACAATGTAGATGAAACACTTTGCAGCGTAATGTATTCTTTGGTTATAAAAATGTAAGTAGCTTTTTTGAAGCGGAAATTAGAGGTCCTTTCGGGAACAGAGACGCTTTGAGAGTCATGTCTTTAATCTCCTATTTAAGGGCGAATAAATTTCACACGCAAGTTGTTTGCACACCCCCACTTGAATGGGTAGCAATCACTTTGAGTGAATAGATTTTTTTCTTTTTTTATGGAGCCATTAAAGTGGCTGAATGTGCTAAAGCTCCTCATGACCACTCTTCTGTCTGATTTGTTTACTAGGGTCGCAAGGGTCTATGGAAATGTTAGGCCTGTATCTATCAATTATAACAGTATTAAAGTAATCAAGATTAGGCTTAACAGTTAAAATAGACTTGACTCAACAATAAAAAAAAAATCCATGAATAATTCATTTGTGGTAAATGTTACGCAATGTTTTAATTCCTACTGGAATAACTGAGTTTGACTGAGTAATCGTGGTGGCCCTAAATACAACTCATCAGTTTTTCCTTTTCTGTAATGCTAAAGTATGTTAAAGGTTTAGGTCATACCTTATTGTGTTTGCCCCCTATGAATTACCTACACAATCAATACAAAACCTTGCCAATTACATTCAAACATTAAGGGTGAGGTGAAGTTTAATGTTTAGGGTCAAGATTAGATTTAAAGTTCATGGTAAGGGTAAAGTTAGGGTTAGTGTTGGGTTAAGCTTGAGGTTAGATATAACAATATATTCCATTTGACTTAAGGTCCAATTGTATTTAACTGAGTATCCGTTCAAAACAGTGTGCATCTACAAAGCAACTACAATTTCTCATTGAAATAAAGTGTTACCAAGTTTTCTTTTCTCTTTTATGTCGGATTTATTATGATCACCGAAGGGATGGTTGTGACTAATATTGTCTCCTGACAGGCTCACCATAACTCACACACTAACACCAGAAACTCAGAGCATTTTAAGTCCCTTGCTTAGTTTTCAGTTGTGTGGTCTGAGTATCTGTGTATCAGTCAGTCTGTGGGAGAACAAAGTTAGTCATCAGCTTTCAAAGCTGCCCACACTTGTTCAATCAACAAGGTAAAGCTGAGGATAAGCCACTGCACAAAACTTTATGAAGAAAAGTAGCACAAAATGTAGGGAAAATGAAGAATTCAGCTGGTAGAAATGCCCTAAAACACGTTATCCTTAGATTCTTTTTTTCATCCAATTCAAAGAATTGGACGGCTACAAAAAAAAAAACCAAAAAAAAAGGGCACGATATTTTTGTGTGAGAAGCCGATTTGTTTGTGCTCAGGATTACTGTAACTGAGAAGAAAGTCCATTTCCTGTCTGAGTGAAAGTGAAATCAGAAAAAATTCCACAGTGGTCTTTAAAACCTCTGTATCTACTCCCGTTGTCTTGAGGGTAAGTGTGCGTGGGTTTATTAGAATTGAGGTCAATTTCATTTCAAATAGTCTTCAATACCTGCAAATCAAACTGGAAGTTGCACTCTAACACTTTGCTTTGTGACCTAAAAAAAAAAAAAATCCTCACGTGTGCATATCAGATACCATAGCTGAAGTGCTGGTGTAAAATCTGGCAAAGGTCCGTAAGTCTGATTCAAACTGCACCAGTAATTAGACGGCATGCATTCTTGCCTTCGCTTGCTCTCGAACATTGTGAGTGACAACAATTCTGGCACTGCGCCGCAATCTGGAAATGATTCGCCATCTCCAAGATGGAGAAAATGAGCGCTGTTTAGTTGGAGGTTTGGAAGACATCAAAGGTACTGCAGACATAACAATGCAGGCATGTTTAAACACACTAAAACCAATCTTTGCCTTCACTCCCCCACCTGATCCCACTCTCCTTCTCCACCCACAAGCCTCCACCAGAACCACCAGCCAGTGATATGCTCTGTGGGGAATTTATGGCAAAAAAGAATCTTGGTCAAGATGACCTTTGATGTCTCAATAGCTAATGACTTCATTTTGTTCAAAAAACAAACAGCAGCATTTTACATAGTCAAGCAGCAAGAAAAACATACAAACTAGATTTAACTTGACTGGTTAATTAGAATGTATGTACACTAAAACAGATGATGAACCGTAATTAGTTGGCAGATTGCATGATGATAAAAACACGTATTGTAGCATTTTTGTATTTGTTCCAGTAGCTTCTAACTTTCAACGACACTCTTAAATCGATTCATGTTTTGTAAATAATCAATGGACTTTTAATTTACAAATGACTAAAATTATTAAATATTTAATCATTGGCACAGTATTGGCAAATCTGTATTATATAAAGTATTTATAGTGTATTAGTGTGATTCATGTGGCCCACATTGTGTGACCCTTGGGTGGAAAAAAAAATCCCTGACAACATTCATGATTGGTGCACAATTCATTTTTTTTTTACTGTTTGGCTTTTCCTTTCTAAACGAATTGTAATACTTATAATGTAATAATGTGCTTGATACTGGTAGACCTACATGACAAGATCTTACAAGCATAAGGGTAAATATTTAAAGTTGCAATGGTGTTTTATTCCTAAATATATCCCATGAACACCTTAATGCTGATGGACCAGACACTAGATAAAGCTACAATAGGGGACGGGTAATAAGATACTATTGATTGTCACAACAGATTTTCTTGATATGTTCTTCTTTGAGCATCATGATAAGTACTTAAAGAACACCAACAAATGTTTTATTGAAAAACATTTTGTTTAGATATAGGTGGAAATGTCATCTACATTTAGTTTTAAGATTTAAAAAAAGTAAAAGAACAAAAAACCATTGATTGTGAAAATATCTGTGTTTCTGTGTGCTTTGAAATCCTTTTGTCATATCGGCAATCTCTAGCTCTCACAGTTACTCTAATAGTTGTTAGGAAGTGATGCATTCTGGCTAATAAAGGAAAGTCCCTTTGTTTCAGCCCACTGTTAAAAAAAAAAAAAAACAAAAGTTCAAATCTGCACTGGTGGTTAATTCAACAATGACTATCGTAATACTTTGGTTTGAAAATAGTTAAGCTATGTATAAACACAAAACTAATGAACTGAATGCATAATCAAAGTAATTTATTAGATGAACAAAAGATCAGTCATAAAACTGTTGTTTGGTGCACTCCATAAATGGTCCCCCGTGTGATTTTAGATATGATTAACAGCCTTGTTTACATCGTGGAGAGAAACGAAATGATGACAAATTATTTTTGGGAAACAATCCGTGCCGCAAATGTCATAAATCCGACAGCAAAACACACTTCCCTCTCCTCATGGTTATCAACACAATACATGAGGCTTGTACTACCATAGCGAACCAGTGTAAACTCTTACAGTTTTCATCTCCGTCTACTACAGCCTGGTGAAAAGTTCACTCAGAATTGGTCAAATTGGTAAAACTGATTCGCAAGTAGCACTTAAATCATATTATTGGTAATAAACATTATCCATTATAATAAAACATCGTTTATCAATACTGTAATTTCTAGTTTTATTTGAAAGCATATTTTATGGACACTGGTGATACGTTGCGCTTTCAGTGCTCATAAACCTCCTAAGCTTCTGGTAACTGTCAGAATTAAAAAAAAAAAAGTAATCACCATCACAACGTATGAACAGAATGATCCAGAAACAAAACAAAGGGGAAAAGGGCTGGGAAAATACTTTTCAATCAACGTCAGTCGTAATCGAAAATAAACTATTTCAAACATGCTGAGAACGCTCTAGGAGTCATATTGAAACCTCTGCTTATTGCGTTGTTTGAATTTGCTGGGTATTTCTTAAACCAGCCGTTGTCCCAGAGGGAAATACCTTAATGGTTCATAAAAAAACCCTTCATCTATATTCAATAGTACTTGGAAACAAAGCAATCTGATTGCACATAACATACAAACTAAAGTGTAAAGGTGATAAATGTCATGACATCTAAAGACATGGGATTTAAGAGTGTTTGCTAAATTAGTGCTTTTCAGATTACAGATGCAACTATTGTTTATACTAATCAAACACTTACTGATTAGTTTTAGCCTTTCATTGAGATTAATTCATTGAAAACATTACTGGAAAAGACAAACACACAATAAATATATTAAAATGCACTAAAAACAAAGAATTGTGTTTATCAGGGTCTGGTTCGGACCATAAAAGAGACAATCAGTACATTATTAGAAAAACGCTGCGTGGCAAATATGCATTAGTGTCATGCAAACTGCCATCTAATCACTGCCAATTCGTCAAGAAGTAATAAATACTCAAAAAAAAAAAAACCCCAAACAAAACCATATTAACTGAATTAACTAATGTTTAAAATGTATTATACATATTTCTGAGTGTAATAATCATAAACGTTAAACCATTCCAAGAGAATTCTGTCTGGTGGGATTTCCATCTGGTTCCAGGTCCGAATAAATAAATAAGTTTTTGAAAATTTTAATAATTTCCAATTGGCTCCTGTCCCATCAGTTTGCATGGTGGACATGCATTTCGTCTTGTTTTACATACCAGGCTAGGCCACCATCCCTATATAGCTACTTACTATATTTCGCTTAATTGGTGCAAAAAGCCAACAATTTAACTAAACGGTAAGTAACCTACTAAAATTCAGAGTTAAATTAAGTGCATAAAGTAATTAGCAAGGTCAAAAAAAAAACAATTATAGTTTGTCTTTACTAATAAAAAGTATGTGAACATCAAGTCATCAAGTATAACGTACAGTATACCCACTGTATTCCTGGCTATAAGAGCGAATTATGTTCTATATTAAGTGTGGCTCTAAACTTTAAGATAGATAAGTACTGTAACAAAATCAAGGTAAATGAGACGGGTTTTAAACGAGAGTAGGCTAAGGTGCATCCATTTTTGTAAATTAAGATGGATGAATACTTTGGCCTTATTTTGAAAGAAATGCATTTCATTTGAATTCCGCGTCGTAATTCAGTAAACAATGCTTTTTATTTTTAATTTTAAGGAATGTAATCAAGCTTAATCATCTAAAGCCCTACTGAAGATGAAGATATTCAATATCCCTTGGCAGGCCAGCTAGGCAAGTGCCACATAAGGTGTAGGAAAGCAGAGGAGAGAACAACAAGGTTATCTTTAATAACATGGGATAATTGTCATGGAGAAAAAAGTCCTGGGCAGAATGTAAGCTTATTCCGTGTTTGGAAGCTTATCTGCTACACCTTGCCAAAGATGTTCCGCCGCCAGGAGCTATAATGATGATAATGAAGGCGTTGTGGAAGTGTGGCACACACAGATGAAAGAGAGCGGTCTCTCTAACTGTGGAGGTGAGGCAAGTTGGCGCTGTTGGTGGTAATGTCTCTGGGAAGAGAAGTTTGTAAGTGCATCCATGTGTGCACGTGCATGTGTGTGTGTATGCTTAAGACTGGGAGAGGCAGAGCCCCTTTTTAGAAGAGTGTCATTGCAAGCCACTTGAGGGTCTCTTTATTAAATGGCTGGTACATCAAAGACCCTGCCAAGAAGATGGACTGTTCTCTAAGAGGAAGTGTGAACACAAATAAGTACACACACACACACACACACACACACACACTATACACACACACACACTATACACACACACACACACACACACACACACACACACACACAGGCAGGTTTATACTTGACTGAAATGTGCTCCAACTTGGTTTCTCTTCATAAAGAAAAGGAAGTTGCTGTACTGTATATATTAGAACTGGCCACATGTGGTCCTTTGGGTTTCCCTGTCCGGCCCACAGTGTGTCAGTCATAAACACAAATGAATAATGTCAGAAAAAGCAGTTCTCAGATACTAATCGGTACTAGATTCAGGGATTTAGAGGTGGGTGCTCAGGGGCCGTCGCGCTGGTTCTCTGCTGAGCTACAGGGCAGAATGCTCTGGGACAGCCGTGTTTAAAGGTGCGGGCCACGTTTTGTTCCTCAGTGGAGACCAGGGGTAGCTTTGGGGGAGGCTCTCCCACCGGCTCTCTACTGAGCAACAAAAGTACCACTCACCTTAAAAACGACTGTCCCAGAGCATTCTGCCCTGTAGCTCAGCAGAGAACCGGTGCGTCTTTAAATTATTTAATAAAAAATTACTGTGTTTGTTTTTTCTCCCCTTGTAGTATCGAAAAGAGTATCGAGTACCGAGTGCCATCCTTACTATCGGAATCGAGTTCGAAATTTCAGTATCATGACAAGCCTAGCAGCAATTTATTAAAATATATAATTTACTGTTTTTTACAATGAGAGAAAGTTTATACTGAGCAGAATTAGGTTCAGTTTTTTCATGTGGCCCCCTGTAGAAATGAACTGCCCAGCCCTGGTATATATGAAGAGTGTGTAGTAATAATATGGATGTGTGTCTCTGCTGGATCTCCTGATAAAGACAGGGCTGTACTTTTCAAACTGAAGACTCTTCTGAAAGACTGAAGACTCAGAAACAGGTAAAACTGTGTGTTCACAGGTGTTTTCATTTTACACTCCTCTTCTCCTTCTGGGATGGAACTTAATGTTACTGGCTGGGAATCTGCAATGTTTCTCTGTGACTTTGAGTTCTAGCTAAAT
>JBBPCY010000023.1:3467080-3488778 GCA_037974405.1 Brachyalestes nurse
GAGAGAGAGAGAGAGGGAGAGAGAGAGAGAGAGAGAGAGAGAGAGAGAGAGAGAGAGATATTTGCCTTCTCCCTCACCATCTATCCCAAGTACACGGTGCTGTTGCAAAAATCCACAGATACGCTTGCATTCTCACACACACACACACACACACACGCACAAACACCAAGACTGCTCTTCCTCTAACCACACTACAGCTCACCTTCACTCTACTCTAGCAGCAAGGCTTGGCCTTGATATCACTGAACACAGGATGTAAGATGTATGTCAGCGGCACAGCTACCACAATGCTCATACAGGCAGTGTGCATACGTGTGCTGATCACAGCTGAATGGAAATGAAAACACACAAAAACATACTCACACACGTATACACACACACACACACAGTAACCCAAAGATTACACTTAAACAGCCGACCAAAGGGGAGTTACTTTGCTGCTATGGCTAGAAGCACTGCATTAAACCTGCAAACACACAAGTAGTGTACAAATAAAATGCTCTGGGGATTTCCCCAAGTGGTTGTTTTACCAAACCCTCACTCCCCTCACCTCTTCAATGCAAATACAAACAGGTGATCAGAAGCCCTCCCAAGGTGAAGTGAGAGAATGTTTTAATTTCTTTACTGTTCACCATCCAAAATTGTCTATTTTTATTATTACTTTTTTTTAATCTACAAAAGACCTCAATCTGGGTCCCACAAGTAGAGCTCTATTTATGGTAGTAAAATGGTTTCCAGTTGGCCTCGGACGATCAGAAGGGTACAAAAACCACATGGAAAACCACATTCCATAACATTTGAAAGCGAGCAGTAGAAGTGGGATGCCCCTCCTTTTAGACGAATGACTTGGTGGTGGCACACCACCAGCATTTTCCAAACATTTCATTTCCAGTTGAAAAAATGTACTGGATGGGCTCAGGTAGACTATCCGGTTGCATGATATGGACAACATATCGTAATACATCGCATTCTGTATAACAAGCAGTTCATTAGTAAATTCGTGATGGGCTTGCATTATTTTTGACCAAAGTGTTTTACATTGAGTCAAGTGAATGTCTGTATGCATGTATAGAAACATCCACAGCAACTGTACTATTTGACACTGGTTGGGATGTTCATGTAACATGATAAAAATTTTTTCCAAACAGTTCATTTCCAGCAAAAATACGCACTGGATGTGGTCAGGTAGATTGCTCAGTAGGGCTATATATTGACTGCATGCAGATCTATTGAGATGAAGAGTCTCCACTCTGTGGCAAGGTTGTGTTATATAGCGGGTGTTTTCAGGTGAACTATAAAAAAGTTTGAGGGAAGATGCAAAAGCTTCCGCATTCAGCAGCAATGCACCTCTTCTCACACCTGCTCTTATCTTCAGATTATGCAGTGGGATTTACTGTGACTCAAAACTGCACAAAGGTGGCATTTGTATTTGTTGTAGGCATTCACGTACTGCCATACTATAAACAGTAGCTCATGCAGACAATGAATGATAAGACACGCTCTGGGTAACTGCAAGCAAAGTTCATCACTTGATCACACGTTCAGCAACATTCAGACGCTGAAGCAGCCAAAGACCGTTGGACTACAAATGTGGTTTTGTAAAGTGTGGAGTCTATTCTAATTATTTTCAGAGACATCAATCTTGACGCTGCCTACAAGCCACTGCAGCCCCTCTATTGGATCCAATAATAGAAAAGAACACAACAAGCCCTCCATGAAGATCAACAACTTCATGTTGTAGCTTCATCTGGAAAACAGTACAATTGTTCTTTTGGACTGAGATGAATTACCATCACAGATGATTTCAGGGATTACCAAAGATTTATCTGTCGACATATTTTTCTCACTGATGACTGTGCAGAAGCATTCGCTGATCCATCAAGTCAGATTCTGAAGATGCAAGCTAGCGAACACAAGCACACATTAATAAACGCACTGCAATACTTGAAAGAGCCCATATAATAAATTTTGCTTGCATTTCCTGGGTTTGTGGACAAAAAATGGTCAGAATTTACTTTTACATGATCAATTAAATGTTCCAAATAGGTGCACTGTATTATGTGTCATTCGAAATGCATGCCAGGCTGAAATGCTCCTCATCACTATGAAAGGGTGGGGCTGAACTGGTATAGGTTGAATAGATGGATGTACTGTATATAAATGTTTTGATTTTTGTAATATCACAGAAACAATAAATGCAAAGTGGACTCTTTTCACAGTGTGACCCCTTTGGATAGAGGCGTATGTTTTGAAGTTTTGACAAATGTATACAGAGAAATTCAAATATTGAAAATCAATGATGGAAAAAAATTTCCCCTGATATGGGCCCTTTAAGTTGGATTCAGTTGGTGAGCCAGTCTGCACACTGGACTAGATTTTCAAGCGGGCTGGCAGTAGTGTGGTAAGGTTATGCAGAAAAGGGAAGAGAACGAAAGAAAAAGAGAGAAAAAAAAGACAGATCTACATGGGACATATGGAGAAGTTGTCCCACTTCCCGCTGCTGGGGTCAGCCAACGCCCCCCACACCCCGAATTAGTGCAGGCCCAGACCCACTGGAGCCTCCCCAGCCGCATGGGGCAGGCCCACGTGGGTGTGATCACAGCAGCCTAATCCCACTCCCATCTGATACCCATCTACCCAACAGGCCTAGCCGACTGCCACAGCTGGGTTCGCTCCCAAGAGCCTCGCTCACACACACACACACACATATGGAAACACACATGTACATAGGGCACAAAAAGCATGCTTAACACAGAGCTAGCGCTGAAGCATAAAAATGCCCAACACAGCCTTGCTTTCTTGCTTACTGCTGTGTCAGCACGGCTTATCGGGCTTGAGGATTTTATAAGGGCTTGTGACGGATTTTACTCTCTGCAAGGCAACACAGTACAACACATGACGTAACTTCAGGAACAGCTACATACAATCATCAAGCTGGTCTAATGAAAGGGGCTTGACCAAGCTAGACATGTGCAGCCCACATAACGTGCTTACGGGTGGCTCAGATATCCTTTTAATGGCAATACGGCGGCACCATCCATGTGATTGTATGAAATTCCGCCTAATAGGCACCGTCAAACTAAAGAGACAGAGATGAAAGTACTAAGCGATCCTCAACGCAAGTGTTGTGGTAAATGATGAGGAACAAACATAAGCAGGTCATAAAGATCTGATAAAAGGCCTAAAAAGCCTCAATTTCCATCCGCCATAGTCATTTACGTAAGACCTAGGGGGTAAACATGCCAACAAATGTAGCAAACATCTCAAGTCTTGAGTCTTGGTAGCCTCTCCTATGAAAAAAAGTTTGTTTTTGTCTTTAACAGCAGAAGTGTAGTTGGTTGAAATGCTGTCTCCTATCATGGAGCATGATTAGATCTTTCTGAAGATCACACAGAGCAGCACCCAGCGCTTTCAGAAAGAGGGCACAGCTATGGATGGTATGAGACAAGTAAGTAAGTACAGAATTCACTTGATCTCAGGGTTTTTAACCAGACCTCAGTGTTTTAAGTGTTTGTTATAAATGTTGCTATAGCCTCGATAGGGGTGCTGAGGTGTCCTAGAGACCTGTTGAAACTTTTTAGGATACTATATTTCAGCCAGTGATTCCTTATTTAACCGGGAATCAAAAAAAATAAAAAACCTCAGGACTCAAGCTGGTTTGACAGAGAAGGTGTGATCACTACAAAGAGGATAAAAGTAACCAGGATGACCATAACACCTCTAAACAGTACTTTCTCACCTCATTCTCCCTTCCTCGCCTCATCCCCCACCACTCTTTTCAAAACTGGTTTTGGAGTTGTTACTAAGATGTGTCACTGTGACACCTACCATATGTGGCAGCAGGGACCTGCGCACACCTGGGTGAAAACAAACTAGCTGTGCTCCGGCCGTTATGTCTTTGTCAGTCCTCTGCAGCGTCCCAAGTCCTTCATGTTCACGGAAGATGTCATGCCAGCATTCTACATTTAGGGCTGCAAAACATTCTGCTGTGACTCAGAGAACCTTTGAACATTCATATATTGACATTTTCAGGTATTTCACTTTTCGTTTTTATGGCACAAGGCTTATGCTTTGAGGAACATGCATGCGTCACCAATCATGCCTCTGCTAACATCAATGCGTTATGATCGGGGAGTCATGGTTACCTTGAGGTGGGGGATTTTCTTTCATTTTTACTGCATTTTTATAAATATGCCAGACTGACTCACTCAGTGAAAGTCTTTTGATGGCAGAAGATACAGTAGCTGAGAAAAGAACAGACAGAGATGAAACATAACAGGATTACAAATCTCTGGACTGCTAGACACTAGTTTGGGGTGAAACGAAACATATCTAACCACTTTAGACAGGAAAAACCCGACAATGACCACACCTATATCCGATGTGGTTTGCAAGAACGGCTTGGAAAGCTCGGCTCATGTCCTGCTGCAAACGACGACGCTGTTAGTCCAGGTTCCCGTGATACTTTACACTCTAGAACCTCCAGACTACCACCAATTGTGGGCGTATTTGCATGACTAGACCTGCTCACTTGCCACCCTCCCCCTCAATGATCATCTTCCTGTAGTTTATTAACTGCTCCCTGAGAATTCGGCAGCTGTGCTGGGACAGCTCTTCCAGCATGCCTTTGTAAACAAGAGCAATTTAGCCCCCTCCCATTAGGCTGGCCGCTCTTTGTCAATGAGTCACCTGGGTGCCACATCCCACCCCCACTGCATGTAAACTCTCAGCATGCAAACATGAGGAACAGAGCAGTGGTATCATGCGGGAAAAGTGATGGACATGGATTCCTATAACTCTCCTAAGGCCTTTTTTTCACTTGTTGATCATGAAAAGTCTCTGGGATCAGTTTTGAAAACACTATCTTAAAAGACATGACAATGATCACCTGCCAAAAAAAAAACCAAAAACAAAAAAAAGATTCACCCCTCTCATCTTTCTTCTGTCCTTCGTTAGAACAAAAATAAACATCAGTATTTATAAATACTGGAGGGCTACTAAAGGTTCTGAAAATTTTCCAAACACATTTCAAGATCTGAAAAGAGTTCTGTTTTATGAGAGCTCTTTAATCAAACCACTTCAAAGTACAGGCGACTAGCCACTTATTATCGTTTGCTTTTAAATGTACAGATACTGATACTCCAGGCTGTCCTTTTCAAAGTGTGAGCCATTTATGTTTCTACATGAGACCACAAAGACAGGGCACCTCATATAACCGTTTTAAACTGCATGGCTGGATTACAAATAGGGAAACTTAGCCTTCTATGTCATTTGAATAATTCAGAAGATACTGCAGGCCAGCTTCTCACACTTTAAGTAGACTTGGCTGGCTACTTAATTCTCTAATCTGAAGTTTTGAGTGACATTAAAGCCCTACATTGTCGGACAAGACTAAATTGCTGGCAGAAATAAATCACCCAGGGGTCGCAAAAATGCTTCTTTTAAAGAGGGAGTAATCCTGCACCCGCTCCTTATCGCTGCCTGTCAGAGGCGCAAAGCGCAAGGCCCACAGCTTCTATAGATGGATTACATTGCCTAAGCCAATGTTACTTGCATTGTTAGCATAGAAACGAAAGGTTACTTGAACAAGCCAGAGTCAACACAGCACCACAATACAAGACAAGGGCGCATGGTTTAGGGACGAAAAAAGCCACAGTTTCAGAAGTAATGAATCCCATAAATTGGGGGAAGGACAAGCACAGCTTGGACAGTTCTTCTGCAAATGCATAAATAATGTGGGGATCCCCAAGTAATACTAGTAAAATCTAAATAATCCCATTTTCTGCATGACAAAGACAAGAATGTTCACTCCCTGTGACAACAGAGAAGCTGCGGCTTAGTGTACTAATCGTCCATATCAGAGCCCTTTGGAAGCATCTTCAAATATCAATGAATTCTGAAGTATAGACCAATAAACAATCACACATACTTTTAATCAGGATTTGGATTCTCCAAATCCAGTCATTTCTCAGGACACACAAACTTCTTTACAGGGCTGAGAAGATAACATGGAGAGAGAGAGGGAGAGAGGGAGAGAGGGAGACGCAGAGAGAGAGGGAGAACCATGGTGAACAAGGGAGACTAAATAGGGATGACCACTCGAATGTCCTGCTCCAGGCCACTTTTCTCCTTTAATACGCCAAGTGGAGTCAGTTCTACTGATCTCCATTCAAAACAAATCTCCTCTGCTGATCCTCAAAGTTCACTATGTGCGTTAAGCACTGCCAGCTCAACAGCTTTCACTAATATTGCCCACCAGGGAAAGAAAGGGGAGTGCAATTCTCACAGATTTCTGTGCTTTCAAAGTTTCTTCTTTTTTAACAATATCAAAACTTAATCAGTTAATTAACCCACACATTCATACAAGACCTAATGTGTCAGACCTCTGACACTTGTGGCAGAAAATGTGGTAAAGTTTTTCATTACAATAGATGCTGTTCTTAGCAAAAGTCCCACTGATTCATTTTTGGATCACAGATTTATTCATACATTTTTGGTTACTTGATCACATTTTTTGTTCAGTAAAAACTTAATAAAACTGGATGAATGATTCAAAAATCAATAAATGCAAAATGCAAGTTCAATAAAACAAGTAAAACAATTCCAACATTTGTTGGAGCTGTAGACTGTAGACACACCTACATTCTTCAAAATAAAGGTCTCAAAAAGTGATTCTTTGTGTTATGCCATGGAAGAACCACTTTCGATTTCCTACGAACTTTTACATTCTTTAAAGAGGCATTTTTGTAAATGAGAAAATAAAGAAGCTTCTTAAAGTCCCAAGAACCTCCATGTAATGTAAAGGCTGTGCAGTCTTTAAACCTTTATAATCATTTGAACTTTTCAAAGATTCTTTGAACTAACTTTCGTCTTTACGAGCTCTTTAGGGAACCAAGAACAGGTTCCTCTATAGCAATGATCAAAGATTTTTTTTTGTTTAAACAGTAGCATCTTCCAAATCCCCTGAAGATAAATAATACTTGAAATAACCTCATCAGCGATAGGGCTACAGTCAAATATTGGCTGGTCTGATGGACATGGTTTGTTATCAATACATTAGTAACTTCCCCAAAAGTCTCACAGTGCAGACTATAAAACCATAATAGTCCACTGAAACCACACAATCTATGTTGTTAAATAAACTACAAGTTGAACACTTAGGCACCCTCTAGTTAGGAATGTTTTATGGTGATAAAATGCTTGAACGTCTTGGCAGTCTGAGAACGGGTTACTTTCTTTTGCACAGTGATTGATATGACACTGAAGGCTGGTTCCTATTCTGATATCGTGACCAGCCGTGTATCCAGCCGTGACTCACAAGCATTACGACCACATCTGTTATTTTTCTAAATATGGTAGTGATTACTCCATATTTGACAAGTGGATTAATGAAAAATATGGAATAATGTCACAAACATAAGCAGAACTATAGACTATAAACAGCCATTTTATTAAACATGAGCCAAAATGCTAAGGACTGCTAATAAACAAACAAACAAATCAATATTTGCTTTCCTCTACAGTATTTTACCATGGATTTAAAAAATGCATGTAGATCTTTATGTAGATTACACTTAGTTGTTGTCAGTGTTTTGTGATGTTTGTTTTAATGTTTACTTCTTGAGGTCCCCATCACACCTGCTCTTCTGATTAAGCGGACATCTTCTTGTACTTAAGGATTTAGCACTCAGTGCTCCCCTCTGGTTCTCTGAACTTGAAGGTGTCCTCATATTATTAGTTTCTTTGAATAAAAGCCTCTGCCGAATGAATGTAATGTTACCTAATGGCGTCACAGCATAACTACCAGCCAGCATTCTTCCTAGAACAGGTAAGCTTTGCATGAAAACTGCAGGTCATAAAGGAAGCGTGTATTATCTTCAGTATCTACGAGCACCCGCCATTTACATCAAACTCAAAACAAGACCATTGAATGGGACACCAACTGCAGTTTGCCATGCTTCCTATCAAGGCCCGTGCAAACCATACACACACCCCCAAACATTCGCACACACAACTACACAGATGCTCACATTTTTGAAGAGCCACATTAATTATCAACAGAGAACACGAGGCGCTACTTAGATGAACAGAACCGCCGTTAACACATCATTTAAATTGCAGCATTCTTGCAGTTTATGAAACATAACAGCAGCACACGGTGACCCCTCCGCTCTGAGATCAAGACATCAGATCAAAGACCCTGTGTGAATTTTAAGAGCGAATTTTTCAGTTCACAGCTTGTGAAATGCATTTTGCACTTCTGCAGGAAACAGACAAGAACGTCAACACTCAAAATGACTTGTGCTGCAAATTGATTTTCACTGCCGTGCAATCTTGAAAAATTAAAACACCGTGAGTGTTTTAAAGAATCTCTTGTGGGGGTCGTTTCTCATATAACCCTCGTTAACCACCTAGACGTCTCCGCGTGAGGCGGGACGCCAGGTGAAGTGTTGGTGTGTCTAAGAAGAAGAAAAGGGGGACTTACAGATGGAGACACCGGGCCGTTAGGCAGGTACGGGTCGGGCAGCATCAGAAACGGGTATCCAGAGTAGGCTGGTGCTTTGTACGTCCCTCCGTCCTGATGCTTTGGGACTAAGAGGGAAAGAGACGAGTTTGAAATGGCTGTCACAGAGACGCAGGGATTCATTTAACAGCAGTTCTAAAGCAACATAAGTGTACAGTGGCAATGAACACACCACAGCACCGCGCACGGTGTGAACAGCGTGAAACTCTTCTCTGCATTTAACCTATTGACCCAAATGAAGCAGTGAGCACCCAGCGCTGCAGCACACGGAGAACAGTGTGTGGGCACGGTACCTTGCTTAAGTGTACCTCAGTTGTGCCGACAGCAGTTCTGGGATTCAAACCCACTACCCGACTCTTTAACCACAACCCCAATCAAAGGTAGGCTACATCACTGATTTCATGCAATCACTGGCTCCCCAGCCACTCAATGATGGCATGCATTTTTTTCATGATAACTTTTACAGTCACATAGAGATTTTTAAAAAAAGGAAAAGAGGGAGACAAAACAACAACAGTAAACTGAGTAACCGCTGACGCGTTTCTGACTGGCAAGCCTTTTTGGTTTTCCCCACGACAAGAGAGGAAAAAAAAGTTAGACAGCATCATCTCAACGTCGAAAAGTACGCTGTGACGAAAACGCGACCACTAATTAATTCATTATAGTACTCGAAGTTTCAGGTGTACTCACCTTCGTCGAGATGTTCCCTGTGTTTCTCTGCGTAAACCCTCTGCTCGTCCTGCTGTCCTCTTCTGGCCACCTGCACGCATCCACAGCAGAGGAGAAAAAACACGCACGGCACTTTTATTATCGGGGGTTTCTTCAATTAAAGGAGAAGAAACTGCGAAAAGAGGCACGAGGAAACACCAAGCATCTCTCTCTCTATATATATATTCTCTCTTTCAGTCTGTCTCTCTCTCTCTCTCCCTCTCAGTACCTACCGCTGCTCCTGAGTTCTGACTGATCTCGGACTCATTCACGAGGGACGACTTGAGGTCCGCCAGGTCCCCCTCCGTGAAGGCGCTCTCTTGGATCTTCTCGTCCTGTTCGCCCTCGTCTTTGAAGGAGATCATCTCGTCGTTGGCCCCCAGGTCGTCTCCCCCTCCGCTGTTGAGCTGCGGCATTTTCTGCCTCTTGGTTACAAAAAGAAAATGAAAAAATTCGCTGTGCGTTTCCTGTGACAAACACAGACACACATACACACACTCTCTCTCTCACACACACACACACACAAAACTTTGGCTTCTTGTTCTTTAAGAAGAGCTCGAGAGTGGATGTGAGGCGGTAGAGGAGGAGGAGGAGGAGGGGAGAGAGAGAGACAGAGAGAGAGAGAAAAGTTGTTGTGCTGTAAGAGGACCTCCACAACTTGAAAGTAATGGAGCCCGGCAGCAACAAATAGTGCTTTTGAGCCCCGGAGCAGGCCCAGCAGTGAGAAGATCAAAGAGCTCCGCCCGTGATTGACAGCTCCAGTGACTCGATGGGGGTTGAGCGTTTGTGCTCCAGCAGAGGGTTCCTCTCTTAAAGACACAGAACCTTATTCAGACCACTCCACAGCTCCAGACACCCAGAAGAGCTCAACGAGAGCTTGCATGCAGCGTTCACACCGACCCCAGTTCAGTTCAGAGCTCTAGGGGATTCTGGTCACATTTTTATATTAATGTTTTAATGTTCTTTTAAACACCAGACCACCATATAACTCTTGATAAACAAATATATCCGCCGACATGTCGGGGCTTGGGGGGCTTCGTGTAAAGTCAAATTTAGAAAAAAAATGTTCAAAGAATATTTGATAAAGACATCAGTAATAAAAATGGCTTTCTTGAGCAACTGAAAATGACAAATAATCGCTTTATTTGCGAAAAAAGCAACTGACAGCAAAAAAAATCACTTTCTGACAGCAATTTAAAAAAATCACTTTCTTGAGTAAAATGCAAAGTGACAGCAACAAAAATCACTTTTTTTGAGAAAAATACCTCTGACAGCAACAAAAGAATTACTTTCAGACAGCAATAAAAAATAATTTTCTTGAACAAAAAGCAAAGTCAAAGTAACAAAGATCACTTTCTTGAATAACTGACAGCAAATAAAAATACGTTCTTGAGCAAAAAACAACTGCCAGCAACAGGAATGACTTTATTGACCAAAGTAGCAAATGACAGCAACAAAAAAAATCACTTTTTTGAGGAAAAAAGCAATGGACTGTAACAATCACTTCCTCAAACAACTGACAGTAACAAAATCACTTTATTGACCAAAAAAGCAACTCACAGCAACACAAATCATTTTGTTGACCAAAAAGGCAACTAATGGCAACAAAAATCACTTTACTGAGCAAAAAGCAAAATGACTGAAACAAAAAATAATCATGCTATTGTGCAAAAGCAAACCTAGGATGGTTCATTCTACAGAAAGAATTTAAAAAAAAAGAAAGAGATGCTGGAAATGCGTGTTTTGAACTTTTTGTACTACAAGTAGACCACCTTCTGGTGTTAATTTATTAATGAATTTTGAAGCTTGGCGAGTTTAAATTGAGAAATATTTATACACTCCCCATTGCTGTGCCTTAATTTTTGAGTTTTAATGCATTGCCCTGAATGAAAAATAACAAACCACAGCTGGGAATCAGAATGAAATGCAAACAGAAATTATGCCTAGTATTTGCATAAGGCTGCATATTTATACAATATCATCCATGCATATTAATACAAAGATTAAAAATTATCAGTTTAATGCATGCAAATCTAAATTATAAATGAGACCTTGTTTATTCGCCTTGATTAAATATAGACAGCTGTTTTTCACAGAAGCAGTTTTTCGACATCATTTACCTCATGATTTCTTAATGCCATTTCTGCAGTTTTTTCATGCTTGTGTGAGTCTAAATGTTCTGCTTTCCCTCTTTTTTGTGGACTAGATCACTTTCTATGTCCGTGTTCTGGAACCGGTTTCATGTTGCCCAGCTTGTGCTGGAATGACTCATCCTTTTTCCTCCGGTTCCATATCTACAGCTTTTAAGTCTAGACATGATTTGAAGTGAAGATCTGTAACAAATGACTAGCCTTGTGTAGTAGGGGAACATGGAATTGGTGCAGTAAAAATAGCCCCTGTACAGAAATCTTTATGTAACAGTAATTGTGGATTATGCACATATACAACCCTGCAGACTATAAGGATAACGAGGTGAAAACTGAAGAACACATCAGTTGATAATACGGCTGAACTTGAATTATTTTGCATTCATGTATTATCTTCAATCAATCAATCAATCAATCAATCAATCAGTCTGTCTGTCTGTCTGTCTGTCTGTCTGTCTGTCTGTCTATCTATGGATTTATTAATCTATCTATCTATCTATCTATCTATCTATCTATCTATCTATCTATGGATTTATTAATCTATCTATCTATCTATCTATCTATCTATCTATCTATCTATCTATCTATCTATCTATCTATCTATCTATCCAATTCATTTTCTTTAATTAATTTATTTTAATGGCTGTCAAATATTTGTCACAATTGGCCTATTTTTGTTAAGCATCAATCACAATCATATTGCTCTTAGACATTTTACTCTTCGTTATTTCGACGACACAAAAAAGGGATGTAAAAATCTTTCCTAAAAAGACTAATTCTGCAGTCAAACAGAGCAGCTATTCTTTTGCACAAGCTTTTGATGGTTTAAAGGATAAATTGCAGCTCCTAAAAATTATATACTGCACATTCTAAATAAACTCCAGGCACATTAAAGCAGAAAACTAATTAAATCATATCCTTTTTCTGAGGTCAGCCCACATCCAAGGGAACACAGCTTAACTCAAGCCACTTGTGTGCTTTTTATTGGTCATTCCTTCCAACCAAAGAGGCTTGTTCTCCCTCGCAGTATCTAGCGCACTGTACAACACCCTCAGGAAGACTTCCTCTGTTCATACTTCCACTGTTTCCTTCTAGCAGACTGTGAACAGGCTGCCGATGCCCAGAAGAACGTGGACTGAAGCACAGACCTATACCGTTAATTGAAACTGTTTCTCATGGAAGCTACCCTTAAGAGGTGGCATAACAGTCATTATTAATTCAAACCACTTCAAGACTAAATCAGTTTTTCAGTTTTCAACATCATACAGCTGAACTGGCTGAATTTCTTGATTCTCTGGAAGAAGAAGGAGAAAAAGAAGAAGAAAAAAAAAAAACCCAGCATGCATCTCGTAATGCGGAGGACGCATGTTTGGAGTGATGAAAACCCACAGACCAAAGCTGAGCAGCTGCTCCATCCTCTCTCATGACTCCACACACGCTTTGGGCCAGAAAGAAAAGAAGTGACACATCAAACAGTGCTAAACAAACAAAACCAGTGTGTTGTCCTTGGGACTGGATGACCTAACATGTTTTCCATGTCCTATAAGGCTCTCATCATAAAGATCCACTTTAGAGGAGCTTGGACCTCAGGCAGAAGCTTTAGGCTTTGCTGTTTTATCAAGAAATATCTGCCTTTTTCACTCCCTCCCCCATTCTCTTCCTGAACACAAATTGTGCAATTTTTCCCTAAAGTCATTTACTTTTCTTCACTTATGAGGTATTGCTTGTGACAGCAGTGCAGCAATACTGGTAGGACACCGAGCCGCCGCTCACGTCGTTTCAAAGCTCGACAGTTGTTCATGTGTCTGTACACATACCTTACCTATGGTGTCATTCAGGTAAACCCACGACTGCTTTATTACTTTGGGCAAAACATCTCTATTTTCTCTATATTAGTGCTTTAAATTGATCTGTATAATGGAGCATTTTATATTTTGTCATTTTATTTAAAGACCTTTGTTTTATAAAAATGACTAAACTGTAAACTATAGCTGGATGAAGACATTGCTGTCAAAGTAAAGCTTCAAAAAGAACATACTTTTACAGGAGAAGGAAAATGTTTGAAGCTTTCGTTATTAAGATAATGTAACCAGATGTATATTTTTTTATCCTATTGGACCATTTATGTTGTTTATTTTGTCATGACATAATGTGAAAATGGCTGTTGACATGTTCAAATTGTGTATATAAATAAATAAACAAACAAACTAGTGAAAAAATGTATAAATAAATAAATGCAAACATTTAGCTTTTAAATATTCGTGTCTTTTTAAAACAAAACAAAAACAAACATACAAGCAAACAAAGTAAGTTTAAAGGACAACTTGCAGTTCCCACAGAAATAAATGTCATGGCCTACGGAGTGTTTTACTGAACACTTCATCTCTGTTTTACTTTGTATGGAGTAAAATGGAGAAAAACCCAAAGCAGCTTAGCGGTTATTTCAGTGATTGTTTTACACAGACTTGCCAGTTTAAGGGACATACAGCAGTGAGCCTGCTGTCATTTGGCTTGCTGGAAAGGGACGAGGCCTCGACTGTGAGGTTCTCCGGCCTCAGCAAGGGCAGGGAGAGACCTGTTGTAATCGGTGTGGCAGGAAACAAAGAGCCTCATTAATGCAAAGACTTGCTGGGGCCTTTGATGTGAAGCCAAGCCATTCACTCCTCACTGCTTACGCACTAGATACACACACACACTCACACACAAACACACATATACACATACACACACACACACACACACACACTTGCATAAACGTGTAATAAAAAAGCGTAATCTCTCTCTTCTCGCTCTTCTCTGCCTGCAAGGCAAAGCGTGGCTTCTATTTAAAGACATGCAAGATCAAATCAACACGCTCGTGCTGCACTGGTGCAGGTTACCTCAGTGGAAAGAACAGTTTATCTAGAAGTATGTGTGATTCTGTTTATGTGTATTTTTTTCTGTCTGAAACTACAGTTATTCCATTACTGTTACAGGCCTCTTATCTGCCGGCATCACCTAATATGGAGCTATGCATTTGCCGTACACTTTTGGAGATGATGCGCTCAAAACAGGAGCCGGTTGACATTCACAATATACCGCAGCCGTGACTGTAATTGTACTGTAATTGCATGTAAATGAATCTTTCGAGGCAACAAAGTTCATATGTGCTTGCTGTCGGTCAAAAACCTTGTGGCACCAAACTGATAACTTTACAAGAGAAGCAAAAAAACTATGGAAATTATAATGGAAGTTAAAGCAAAAAGATTTTCAAATTTTTTACATTGAATTTATTAACCCTTATAGTCACACGTGAACACACCACAACACAATGTGAACAATGTGAAATTCTTTCTGCATTTTAACCCATTCACCATTTTGTACCATTTGTTCAGGCGCATTCATTGTTTAACTTTTGACGTCATGTAAAGGTCAGCTGGTGTTTTCCAATTATGCCAAAAAGTGAAAAATCACAAAAAGTAAGATCACTTTAATATAGTAAACTCTTCTCTTTATACTTCAATGGAAATGTAAAGTTCAGATTTTCTTTAAAATCTTTAACATCTTCCATTGGAAGCTTTTCTTTCTAGCATACAGCTTTGAAAACCTTTCCCACACCTTGATAAGGGCCATATGTGATGGTCTTTTATTGACCAAATTTGCAAAATGCACTTAAAGGACTGCAAAACTTTGAGCAATTCTTTCAACAAAAGGCCTTTGTAGAAGGATCCTTGAAGGTAAATGCCCACATTTTTAACCTCATAAGTCTAATCTGATCAGGTCTAAAGAGAGTAAACAAAAACTTAAAAAGCACTTAAATGCTGTGAGATCTGAAACACAACTAACAGAACGTATTAAGAAAAGTAACTCAAGAGGCAAAGATGCTCTTCGACACCACACCATTGAAGAAATGAATCAGAATGATAATCAGAAAACTTCATTGATCCCAGAGGGAACTGTCGAAGAGGAAACCAAAATGATAAAGAAGAAAGTACAAATCAGAGAAATATCCATATTGTTTCTGCAGATTAAATATACAAATATTATGTGTAAATTGTTTTAGACATACTTATGAATTTATGTATTTTAAGCTTTTACTATACTTCATAAACTAATTCAGTTAACAATTATGAGTAATCATGTCTAGGGCTTGGTTGGTGCTCCTTTAAAATTCTATTTTGTTCTAAAAAATGTTAATTTCAGGCTTTTTTTCACGAAAACATGATCCCAGAAAATATGGTACTTAACTGCTCTTCTGAAGCTAACCATCTAGAGAACATAGTCTTTAGCTGAAGAACTAAATGTGGCCTCATTCATTCTGCATAATGATCAGAGGATGTACATGAGAGGAATTCACGAGCCGCATGTCAAAATCAAACAAATGACACAAATGCTAAAAGCAAAAGAGTTCCAAATGTTAAAGAGATCTCATTCTTTTTCATTTCACTTCACTGATTTAGTTTTTGTTTCTCCAAAATTTAACCTTTTCAGGAGAAGGAAACAAAGTAAATTTAAAACTTGAAATAAATGTAAAAATGAACATTATCATGTTCATCATGAATTCTTGACACAAAATTTGTAAAAACACAAAAAATGACTGATAGGTCCACTAATGAAGAAATATAAGATATTTATATGTATACACAACCAACCTGGCCTGACTCGATCTGATAAAACATGTCTTCTTTTGCATCATGTGTTTGCGCATCCATCAATTACCTGAGGAAGCGATGCCAGCAGGATGCATTGTGGGAAGAAGTTCAGCCGGCAGGGGGAGTGTGATGCTCTGACCATGTTCTGCTGGGAAAACCTGGGTTCTGAGTTTCAGGTGGATTTTAATATAACAGGGACCTACCTAAACATTGTTGCAAACCAAGTTCACCCCTTCATACCAGTGGTGTACATCAATGGTTGTGGCTTCTTTCAGCAGGACAATATGCCCTGCTGCCCTGCTGGAACATAAACTCAAGGAGTTGACCTGTATCCCCTATATCTCAATGCAGTTGAGATTCTGTACAATCTACTTTGTCCAGCACTTCATAAAAACAACTGTACTGTTATTACTACTACAAACGGATGAGCAAATTTGATTGCCTTTTAAAATAAACTTTTCATTATCCACATTCATTCAAGCCATAATTTAAAAAAAAAAAGATGAACTGTCACACCCCACTCAAACAATTCATACATTACAATATACAGGACGATTATAGGTGTCAGTGCTATCAGGAGAATTCTGTCTCCATTTTGACACATACCGTGCTGACAGTACAACTTATGCCATTTAGGCATGAAGTCACATTGGAGGCTTTTCCTTTGTGTAGATAATGAGGAAATTTAAGGGGCGGTAAAATGGTCTTCCAGGACTCCATTTGCTCTCATGGTAGTACTAAAGCACAGCTCTTTCAGTGGTGTGTTTGTAGTGGCGAGCGGGCGGGCGGAGTGTTGAATTGATGTTTAACAGCGGGTTCTGGGGCCAGTTTTTTCTTCTGCACAAGGACACTGATGTGGCACTAAAGAGGATGTGGATTCCTGTGAGGGATAATTGTTTAGATTCTGTGTGTGTGTGATCCTGGGGACATAAAAACTTGGCTTCCCAACTTGAGAGTAGTCAATAAAGTATGCGTCTCCTGCAGTCATGTTAAACATTCATGCTCACATGTGAACATACAGTAGGTTTCCTTTGGTTTCGCTCTGGAAGCCCAAGCATTCATCCCAGCCACAGATAGCACTGGGTTGTCTAGGACTGATCATGCAATCTCTTAATCATAGCAAATGGGACCTGTTTAGTATCCAAAGTTTCCTGCTTTAGTTCTGAAATGGCATAATTGAGTGTATTTGGACTTGCTTAACACCTCACCATGGTTTGAGCAAATGTGTAATGATGCAGTTTACACAGCTCTAACTAGTGGGGCAAACATTTCTATTAGGTCTGTTGAAAGGAGACTTTACATACGATATATTATTGGGTAATCGACTTCATTTGAGGAAAGGGCAACAATTGTATACACCATTGTATCATCTTGCCATTTTCTGAAAATGTGTGACCAGCATTTCTAGCAGCTCTTGTTCTTGTGGGTTGCTGGAAAAAGTAGCTGTTGTATGTTCATTTAACTGTATCTCAGAGAGTCATAGCATACAGCATATGTGCTCACTGCTAGCACCCTAGCAAGCATAAATAAAGGTTGCCTCATCCCTCAAAAATCATCCACATGAAAAGAGTGTTTCCATTTGATACAACAAAAAAATCCCCTCTTTCTGTCTATTAGACTTTCTGTCTGTCTGTCTATCTCTGTCTCTCTTTTTCTTTCTTTCTTTCTTACTCATTCACACACACATACACACACACACACACACACACACACACACACACACACACAAGCACACACGAGAAATAGACATGTAAGCGGCTCATTTCCTTTTTGGCGATGCGGGATTACGGATTAACAGCAGCTGTTATAAATCTGGCAAATTGAACAGCACTCAAAGGAAGTATTACACTAGCTGATATGGAACTACTGATAAGAATCTCTATATAAAGTTTATAGAGCATAGCATCACTGTTGCAAAAACCTTTTATCTTTAGTTTAGTCTTTTTTCTTTTAAACCTAATATAAAAATTCCACCTGTTCATTATATTGTGTCATAACATCATGATGAGAGGACTAATAGAAATGGCTAAAATGGCTAAAATAATAATAAATAAAACATTTTCTAATTGAGTGCTAAAAAAGTTTTCTCTTCTCTTTTGAAGTTTATGAAGTTTATTTGAAATATGAAGTTTTCTTATGAGTTTTTGACAGTACATAAACTGAAACAAATATGATGTACTTTAAGACATTCTGTATTATCTTTGTATGTTTTTAAACACATGCACGTAAAACAAGTTGTATTGACCCCAGAGATAATACATTTACATTTAAAAACATTATTTGACTTGAGTTCGATGCATACACTGTGAACAGAAATGGGTAGAAATCTGCATTATTTGTTCTAAGTTAAATAATAACAAAATTATGCTTCTGGTCCATCAAATACTACACATTTAGAGTGTTGCACTGCACAAAACAAAATAATCTGTAAAGCTGTTGTTCTAAATGGCACTATTTTATAAAAACACTAATGTTAGATTGAATACAAATAAACAACCTCTTGTGATTTTAGGTGACTTTGATGAAGTTTTACAATTCAGTGCAATGGCTTTGAGTTGAGGAACAAAACAATGTTTTTCTGACTTCAGTAATGATTATTATACACTGCATTTACCTTTATATGTATTTTTTTTCTAATGTTATATAGTGTTTCAATAGTATAAACGTAGATAAACTATTCCATACAATACATTTTAGTTCATCAAATACCTTCAAATCTAAGATGATACAACCTTTTCCATTTATGAAAATAGGTCATCTGTTGTCTAATTTAATTTCTTTAAACTTCAAATAATGTAAAACAGATTTTTTATTCTCTTGGCCTACTTTTAGAAGTTCAAAGAGCAAAATTTTTTAAGTCAAACATGTTTGTTTACTTTTTTAGGCAAAAGATTGCACCAATTTAGAACTTAAACACCATGTTGTGCCTTTGAGGGTACATTTTTTCCTTCCAGGGTAAAGGGGCGTCTTCATAACCATATGTTTTAAAATAGAAAAATAAAATAAAAACCCAGACTCAGACAGTGTATATGGAGTCAGGGCAACTTAAAAAATATAACTGCAACAAAATATGGTACAATTATGTTGTTTAAGTAAAGGTACCACCCCAGTGATGGGAGGAGTACTGCCACAGTGAGGGAAAGATTTTTTTTTGAGAGTGTAGTTATGGCTTTGAGAATAAAGGACTAAACACAAAAAATATTACATCTTAAGGATCCAGTCTTTCAAAGTGCAAAAAAATAATAATAACAAAAAAAAAAAGAAATAGGTGTAACAATTCAGTACCTATAAAAAAAAAACCAACCACTACCTATCTTACTAGAACTCATCTTTTAAACTCGGGAAAAGGGAAGAATGTGGCTACCTGAGTGTGACTGACCCCTTGAGGCACAGTGGAGGAATGTCAGAAAAGACCCACTAAGGATGGACAGTACAGACCACCTTATAGAAATTAAAATCGATTACATTGTGCAGTATGTACATAGTTATCAATCTATTTTAAAAATTATAAGGGTTTCATAACAGAAACAACCTGATATTAAACCTATAACAATATAACAGATTAATACCTGGGTTTGAGCCTGTCTTATACATGCGTTTCCCACAATATTTAATGTTTCATTTTTTTCAATCTATGCTTTTACATTAAAAAAGCATATATTGAATATACATTTTTTAACACAAGTTAAATTTGGAAGAACTGCTGTAGATTACTGGGGGAAAACATGGTCATGCTTCTGGCAGTCAGTGTTAATAATAGCCAGACTAGAATTAGGAGATTAGAATTGTTTGTTCTGTTCTGATTTATTTTACAGCACAGAACAGCACAGATAAACACTCTACAACACTTTATATGAATGCTACCTAAATAGGGAACTTTGAGGCATAAACATCTAAGGTGTTTTACAAAAATCCCTCAGTAATAACATTTCATAAAGCATTTTTTATAAAATGGAGCAAACGTCTCCCACTTTAGTTTAAGATCCCATGCAATATAGTGCTATTTACTACATAAAGCATCTTACATCTACTTTCTATTACTAGTATAAGCTGTTCATAAATGCTGTAATTTGTTATTCAGTGCTTATGCATGTTACAAAGTACCCTTGAAGGTAGCCTTCAAATAATGTTACTGAGCGGAGGCATATAAAATGCAACACATGTAATGTACGTAGGACACCTAGCTATGGTTAATCTACAGAACCTGACCCTGGTTAGACTTTCATTGGTAAAAAAGCAGATGAACAAAAAAATTAACATACCTGATCATCTGTGTTTGATCACTGATATACATTCACATATATTTAGTAAATGTTTGAATTCATTTTGTACTTTGATTTCAGATAATAGGAAAATTCTATGATTATACCTCAAATAATAAGAGATGATAGACCAAATATGCTCATTATGTGCTTGTTAATTTGTTTGTTTGCTTGTCTAGGCATATGCAAGACTTGCTCATTTTAACAACTGCAGTAAATACTAAATATTAAATAGGGGAATATTTAGGAAACCCAGTTTAACTTCCAAAAATGTGGATGCAAAGCTTTTTAAACAAATTAATAAATAATGTTGAAATATGGAAGAATTTAAGGTTCTGGATGGTGATGTCATGAAGAAAAGTGTTTATCTTATTCTCCAGATTTGAACAAGGTTTATTAAGGATTGATTAATGAATGAGAAACTGGGTTGATTCAGAAAATCATGTTCTAGTGCACCCAGTGCAGCTGTGATCTTGTTGTTGATATGTTGACAATGTTGAAACTCTTACTGAACCTTGCAAAATAAAGATCACGAGAGATTGCTGAAGCAGGGCGAAGAACGTTGTACAATCTGTTCCATCCCTTTTTCAAAGGCCTTTGACTAATTTATTCATTCTTCATAACAAGATGGGTGATGCATCTATTAATCTTTCTCAATGCTGTACTTCTGAAAATCATGCAAATACAGACTAGATGAGTTTGCTTATGCCTACTGCACATGTGTTTTTATAGTGGGTGGGCTTGTATACAAAGTACTGTTCAGCTAATTTGGTTGTCAAAGCTTAAGAACCCTTGAAAGTTGTTTCCAGCAACCATATGCATTCCAGGGGCTGCTGTCATCAATTCAATTCAATTCAATTTTATTTACAATGTGGTTTTTACAAGCAATGTTGTCACAAAGCAGCTTTACAGAATCCCTGTCCGACGTCCAAGTGAGCCAAGGACAACAGACGAACCTCAGGAGGAACCCAGACTCAAAAGGCAAACCCATCATCCTCTGGTCAAATCGGTGAGACAGAGAGAAAAAGAGTCTCTATGCAGACTAACAATAAAAAGCCTTCCTATACAGACTTAATCACAGAGAAGGAACTGTTACAGTAAGTTATGGTAATTTTTGTTGGAGTCTCAGTGAGGAGGAACAGCTAGAGTCAGTAGAGGTAGTTTGTGTTGGAGTCTGAGTGAGGAGTAACAGTTAGAGACAGTAGAGGTACTTTGTGTTGGAGTCTGAGTGAGAAGGAACAGTTAGAGTCAGTAGTGGTAGTTTGTGTTGGAGTCTGAGTGAGAAGGAACTGTTAGAGTCAGTAGAGGTAGTTTGTGTTGGTGTCTGAGTGAGGAGGAACAGTTAGAGACAGTAGTGGTAGTTTGTGTTGGAGTCTGAGTGAGGAGGAACAGTTAGAGTCAGTAGAGGTAGTTTGTGTTGGAGTCT
>JBBPCY010000023.1:3507100-3518031 GCA_037974405.1 Brachyalestes nurse
AATTGAAATAATTGACCTGGAAAAATTTGATCGATTATAGGTTCTGAATGTCGATTTCGATTACTTTTCGATTAATTACCCAACCCTAGTATACATATATGTGTGTGTGTGTGTGTGTGTACACTCATATATACCTATATATGCATACACATAAACACACGCACATACACAAAGTGTATAAATCAACAATACAATATAATAAACAATCTAAATCTTATGTACAGAAAATACAGGATTACAGAATGAATACAACAGAGTGTACATCAAGTGCAGTATTGTGGTGTGAAGCAATGTGACAGTTCAACTGTTTAGGGAGATGGCGAGGGGAAAGAAACTGGTCTCGGTCTGCAGGCTTCTATACCGTCTGCCAGAGGGCAGCAGGTCAAAAAACCTATGTCCAGGGTGTGAGGGATCTGTGATTATTTGTACTAATATCGTATAATGCTATTAGAACTGTGTGGTGGCTACCATTAGGTACTCTTAATTTCAAGAGCAATTGTGAACATTCGTCATTTCTGAATTCGGAATTCAGAAAATGTGTGCAATCTGAGTCCTGTACATTGCATTGGTTGTCCAGTATGGCTGAATAACAAACAGCTATTTGTTTGACATACTGTTGCATGGGCCATTACTACCTCCCTCTCCATGGATCAGTGCTAAAATGCAGTACAATGAATGAAAAGTCAGAAGAAGTGCTCTGCTGTGAGCAGAATTTTGATCAGAAGTTTATGTAGAGAGTACGGACCTCATAAAAGAAAAAAAATGCGGAGGCTATCCACAGTTTCTGCCTTTGTGTGGGGGTTTCAGTTATAGTTCGGATCTCAGATAAAATGCGATGGACTGAAACCGCGACTGCTGATCCGCGTTAAAGGGGGGGGGGGTACTGTAAATCATGAACGGAGCCTATGTATCCTTATGAAAAGAGCCTATATATCATTGTGAGAAGAGCTTATATATCATTCTAAGAGCCTATTTATCGTTATGAAAAGAGCCCATATATATTATATATGTACTGACATATATACTGACATACACTTGAGGAAGGTACCATCTCCGCGCACTGCTCCATGGCGGCCCCAGTTGGTGGCAGTCCATTGCTTCACTTGGTGAATAGGTTAAATACAGAGAAAGACTTTCACATTGTTCACACGAGACGAACCTATATATCATTATGAAAAGAGCCTATAATGCAGTGGCGGCTGGTGAAAAAAATTCTTAATGGGGCTGATGTGCCAATACATTTCCCTTCCTAGTCCAGTATAAGCATTCACATGAACAGCCAGAAAAGGATGACAATTTCACAATAATAATTTAATTTCCATTTCAAAATCATCAGTTTCACAAATAAAGTAAATGAACAATTTACGTCTAGCTGCGCCACTATGCTAAGTTAGTCCTTCCGAGCACAGCTAGCTTTACTCAGTTTTCCATATGAACTCTTGATCGTTCATACTTCTTCATGCGTTCGGAGAGGTGCTTTAACTATGTCCAGACTGTGTCCACGTCAAAACACACCTGTCACTTTTAAATAGGATGCAGGGGGGAAAAAAGAGTGCATTGGCTGTTCCACAGCCTGTCAGCCACAACTTACGCTGGAACCAACCCCTGCATAAAATCCTGTAGGTTTTAACTTCCTACTTAGTCGTCTGGGTGATGTTTATTTCGGGCTTGTCGGGCCCCAGCTCCTTCTCGTGGATTTTTCAACCATCGTCCTTCTCGCAAAAAAGGTAGTTCAGTAAAAATCTCACCGAATTTGGTGGAAGCTGCCCCACAACTGTCGTCGACGCCATCATCTCTCAGTCAGAAAGATATGGATTGCTATGGTCACAGGCTAAGCTTGAGGTCTCAGGTCAGTCAGACCTGCCTGTCACCATAGCAATCCATATTTTTCCCGCATTTTCTGTAGCAGGGGCGAAATTTCCAGCGCCCCAATCCCATTTAATTTGGCGATGCTGATTGGCCAAATATGTATTATTTTCGCCTAGCAACCATACACGATGAGCGCCCAAGAAGAGAAATGATTGGTTGAAATCTGTCGGTGGAAATTCACGGTTGAATGAGAGTCAGTTTGTGGAAATGTTTAAATAATTCAGATTGCACGTAGGCACACACTACTACGTAAAACTGACACTGATATATTTTTTTTAATTTATATATTTTATATTCCCCCCACACACATCTGGGAGGGCGGCGCCCCAGCACACCCTATGGGCCAACCGTCACTGCTATATTGCGTTATGAATGGAGCAGCTCACAATGACCGACTGATTAGATCATTATGACATGATAAGAGCCTACATATCATTAAGAAAAGAGCTTATATATAAAAATGGGAAAAGCCTATACATCATTATGAACAGAGCCTATACATCTTTATGTATACAACCTATCATCATTATGAAAATGGCCTATATCATTATGTATAGAGCCCATGCATCAGTTTGAAGACTCATTATGATAGACTCAATACGAGATATCATTATGATATTATAAAAGCCTATATATCGAAGAGCTTATATATCGTTATGAGAAAACTCCGAGCTAGAGGTCAAAAACCCCATGCTCATGCAAAAAATTTCCACGAGATTTGAACTAAACAGCGCATGCGCCGCGCAAGATGCGTAGCTCGGATTGTGTTTTTACGCATTTGGCGTAGCGCGTCCTCCTCATCTCCTCCCTTCATCCAGTCGATTGAGAGACCTTCCCGGGCTGAGCAGAGAAGCTGTTGCTGAGGTATCTTGGAATTTATAACCTTTATCTCTCGTAAGGTGCAGTTAGAAGGATGACTGACTTGTGTTCACACTGACTGTTTGTTTTATGCTGGAGCTGGAGGTTCAGTGGTGTGGAGATGCTGGAGCTGGTGTGATGGTGCAGTGCAGAGCTCAGATAGTTCCTCCACGGCCTGCTAGCTTGTAATCCTTGGTGTTTGGTGGTGTGTCAGAGCTGTGTGCTCAGGCTTCACTAAGTGGTTTGTAGTTTTCAGCATGTTTTGCATTTAAAAAGACCAAAAGAACCCCTTAATGAGCCAAAAATATTAGTTTTCAGCGACGATTAATCTGCTGCTAGGGAAGCTAACATGCTTGTAGGCTAAGGGGCTGGAGGCATGCTCCAAAGAACATCTAGGACCTTCTGACTGGTGTACACCTAAAACCACTCGAAAGAAATGGAGAAATTGGATCGATGGGAATTTAAAATTAGGACCTTAGGAACATAAGACAATGCCTACATGTCTGATATCTTTGGGAATGTTGATTGCATCAGCTGCTGATTTTCTCGTGATCACATCTGTGCTTTAAACCTGACCAGCAGGTCTGGCATGTCATTTTGGTGCAATGTGTGGTTTATGTCTCTGATCTCTCGGAGCTTGCTTTTCTCCCTGATCTTCCACTCAGACTAGGTCCATCCATTCTTTGTCTCATTCTTTGTTTTGAAGGTGTAACCTTGACATTTGAGTCAAGCCCTGAAACACACCCTCTCAAATTTTAGAACCTAATGCTAAACCTTTTTTAGATATGGACCATATCTAGTTTAACCATGAATAAACTGAAAAAGGCTCATGCTGTAAGTTTTCTTTGGAGTTCATGTGTAAAAATGTGCCTCAAAGCAGCATAAAAAGGGTTGAGAATAGACAAAGAATCAGTATAAATGAGGCTGCTGAAGTTATCATATTGCTGGGCCAGGTTAGGTGGAGCCACAAGGTCAGTGAAGGACGGATACACCTAAAGACTAAATCTGAAGTTAATTTTTACACCGAAAGTAGGCAGGTTCCTGAGTGGGTGACTTGTGCTTTAAGTGAAAGATTAGGTAGTATTATAGACTCTATAGGGGGTCTAGGTTGTCCGCCTGGATCACGTGTGTGACATTGGAGCCTCCTGGTCCATTGTAAGTGTTTTACCAGTTCATGTGTTTTCACTCATACGAAGCCCTTTCCTTCTCTGAGTAGTAGTGATTCATCTCTTGCTTCCGGCTGGATGAGTTTATAAAACCTGTTTGCAGACAAGAACTGATTGCATGGTGTTACGTGCTGAGAATGAGGTTCTCTATTGTGTGACAGAGGCTGATGTTTATTAGGGTGTAAGCAGGCAGTCATATGGTGAGTTTTACATCAAGATGATGCAATTTTCCTCCAACACGTTTGTCAGAATGGAACTAGTCCAAATGATTCATTTTTAAACGTCCATTCCTCTGATGCACCCTGTGACCATGACTTGTCTTCTTAATCCGCTGGTTGTTTTAAGGGCACACATTCCACAGTGCTGCTCTGTGAACGTAATGCTGTGTTTTGCAGATAATGGCTGTCCCCCCGACATACACTGACCTGGGAAAGTCCGCCAAGGACGTCTTCACCAAGGGATATGGTAGGAATTGATTTCAGTTCATTTACTTAAGTGGTAGCTGATTTTCTAGAGCATTTCATTTTCAGGTGGAAATGGATATGGTGTAGAATGCTACAGCTCGCGTTAATAAAAACCCCAACCCCCATGCACTGTGGGAATTTGCAGATCGGGGTATGTGAATGGGACTGGTCATTTATCACCGTCCCAAGTTCTCTGCATTTGGATACAGGGTGGAGTTACAGACTCGATAGTGCAGATTTTTAGTGGCAGCTTATACTTACAAACTGATATTCATGTCTGACAGGAATGATGTTAAATGTGACGTCAATAAACTGTTCTGAAATGCGTTTATTCCCTGTAAAGGAGCACAACTAGAGAATTCATGCACAGAATTCATGCATTAAAAACGTCCCTATTTTAAGAAGGGCATGGGACACTTCAGGGCTGACTGCAGTTTGGGGTTAGGTGCTCGCAATATCACTGCTAAATATTTTAAATGAAAAAAAAAAAAATCCAGGCAATTTTGCACAATCTGGAAACCGAGACCCCGTTTACACATATCTGGATTGTAACCTGAAACCACATGCGTTTACGCTTGGCAGCTAAATGCGTCTGCGGCTAGTCAGGTCGAAATCCAATTACTGTATGGTGAGTAATATGCAAATCAGCTCGTACAAAACAACCAGTTGCATATTTTTTCTCCTTGATTTTCTGTTTCATTCAAAAGAAATCACAACAGTTTTTTTACCTTTCATTGAGAATAATTACATTGAGAATAATTGTCAATGTCCTTGCTGTCATTAACTATGTGCGTTAAAAGACAATGTATTGTAGAGGGAGGGAGAAAAACAATGAGGATGTTCATCTCCTGATATGAGATGCTTTATTTAGCCTAACTGGCTTATCCAAGGTAGGCTTCTGAATTAACAGTACTGGGTGGGGTGTGGTTGTCGAATGTATTTTGGACAGATGTGTGCATTTACATTTGTTAAGGTAGCTTATTTATGTCTCAGATCACCTCCTGTATTGGATTTATATATATTTTTAAATGCCTCTTGGGTTGCACTTAGTCTTGCATTTTTATGTAACTTGTCAGTGTCCAGATATAATCCTGATACTCATGAAGTAAACAGGTGTTAATGGGGACTGAGTCTACACTTGTTTAATGTGATATGGACTGGTGTGTTCTTGTTAATAGCAATATGTGGCAACATCATAAGGAAAGGGACCATCCATTTATCACAAGCTGTCATGCTACGAAATGAAATGAGGGTCACATCTGATGATGTTCGAATAGATTTCTGTTGAATATGCCCAGTTGTTGCCTAATTGATTTCAGCTCCCTGATTCCTTAGCATGAAGATTAGATTGTTATATTAAACCATTGAAATAATATTGCACTTTTGATTCAGTGCAGTTCGAAGCTGCATAGACTGTGATTCTGAAGTTGGAACACATAGTACAGCAATATGTAACTATTGCTTCAGACTAATTTATTGCTTTGGTCTTATTAAGGCTTCGGTCTCTTCAAGCTGGATGTTAAAACGAAGTCAGAAAATGGATTGGTAAGTGTAAAAACCACTCGTCTTATGTTATCAGGTAAAGAATGTACTAAAAAAAATATTTTAAGGACTGAGCTTATGAAAAGTAGATTATTTTGACAAGGCTATCTAGTTCCAAAAGGCTACACTTAAGGACCAAATGAAGATTAATGTTCTAAAGATCCCTCATCAGCACATATGCCCTTATGTACCAATTGTATTTTATTTTGTTTTGTCATAATTTAAATTGTGTAGAAATAGTTAAAAATCAGTTACACACTTTTTCAGCATGAATTATAAACTTATAAATTATAAAATTATAAAGTGATTAACAGATACATTACAATAGGTTTTCATGGATCTGTAAAACTGTGAATTTATTGCAATATCTGGAAAAATCACTGTAAAGATCTTATGTTAAATCAACTGTAGGACTTTATCTAATAGTGACCAGAAGTGCTTTATTAAATAAATTAAGCACACTTTATGGAAGTCTCAGCTGGACAGTGATGACAGATGCTGATGTACTACTGAACAACACTGCTGCTGCTACTAGTGAAGGGTCATTATCACTCAGCTAACAAGTCTGAAGTGCCATCATTAATATAACTGTCACAGAGAGCAGCTGTTAGTGAGACAGCCCATGCAGTGCAAGCCTTTGAGATTTGGTATACAGAAGAACAAGTTGTTTTATCATTTTAAGTCTGTGAGAATTAGGGGTCATTAAGGCATGTCTGAATTGTTTACACATGTGGTGCTTTGAACATTTGTTTTGTCTGACCGCAGGAGTTCAAAAGTACAGGATCTGCCAACACAGAGACCAGCAAAGTGTCGGGGGCACTGGAGACCAAGTATAAATGGGCTGAACATGGCCTGACCTTCACTGAAAAGTGGAACACTGACAACACCCTGGGCACGGAAATCACCCTGGAGGACCAGGTGAGAGGACCCTTGCCATTCCTCCTACTAAAGTAAAGGCTTATGTGGCCAACATGTAACAGCAGTAAGCATCATGTAAACTGTGTGCCTGAATTATCACACACTTGCCTCAAACCAGTTTGAGTTGTTAAATAATCTCAAAAAACTGACTTTAGTGGTAGCCAGCTTGAAGCCTGGATTTGGTCCAGACCTGTGTTCAGTTGGGATAAATCCTTCCATAATGCAGGGTTTCTGCAGCTTCTTAAAAAAGTCTTAAAATAAAATCTGGGACGTTAAAGTCATAAATTGATGTTGACCAGAAGTGTTACAATTACGTTGATGCCTGACTGCATATCACATTTTCGTCCGCTGTTGCTAGATGGAGATGAGATGGAGAGGAGCACGTTTAATGAAAAATGGTGGGAGGAAGAAGAGTTTAGAGGGTGGTTGGTGCCGGCAGGAAATAGGAGGTGGTTAAGGATCCACTTGGAAGAAGAGAGAAGGGGGGGGGGGGGGGAGGAAGACAGAACAGATGGGCAAGAGAAAAGGGTCAGAAGATGAGTTTCAGAAGGTACGTAATAAAAGAAGCTCAAGCAGAAGTGTACGCAAAAAGTAAGAAAAAGATGCAGACAGCCATGTAGAGAAGACTGAGAATACAAATGGCAGATCTCATCACTAAATCCAGCTCAAAGAGAAAAAGATGCCAGAACAAAAGAGGGGAGTCTGGGTCATGTTACAAAAAAGTGGGGGCGCGGTGGGTTTTGAACAACTTTGGTCTGGTGACATCATGTGATCTGTTTGTGTCTTTCATTAAAAAGTTATCTTTGTCAAGCATTTTGGCTGGGAACATGCCGGGTTTGTGAACTTTTATTATCGAGCTAATTTAAATGCTTGAACTATTCTGATTTGGTAATGTTTAAATTGACCATATTCTCAGCACTGAACAAAAGAAAGGAAAAGTTAAGTTTTTTTGCCAAAAAACTTTTTTTTGCTCTTCAATCAAATAAATGATGTCACCACTTTTGAGGTCTTAAAAAAGGTCTTGAAATGCATTAAATTTGACTGAATAAAATGGCAAGATATTCATCATTGAATAAAACTATCATACCAGGAAGTTACTGATGTTTGCATTTTGTGGTACTATAAGAAATTCTGTGCTTTGTATAACAAAACTGTAAGATTTTCATTATTTTCCCTCCAATGTCATATTCAGTTCTTTCTGCCGACACTGGCCTGATACTCAGTATTGTATCAGTGCCATCTCTAATTACCTTTTTAGTGTTTTTTATGTAGTTTGATTGGTTTGTCATTTTGTTCCCTCTAGCTGGTGAAAGGATTGAAGCTCACTATTGATTCGTCCTTTTCTCCAAACACAGGGTATGTTTTCCACATTGTGTGTTGAAGTGTATGGTTAGTGTCAGGACTACTAATTTTGGAATTTTGCAAATGTCAGCTCAATATTACCTAAATTTTGACTATTGTTGGACTCTTGGATTGACACTAACCGTTGCTTGATTTCTCTACAAAGGAAAAAGAGTGGCAAAATTAAGTCTGGCTACAAGCGGGAGCACATTAACCTCGGCTGCGATGTAGACTATGACATAAATGGAACTGCTGTACATGGTGCAATCGTGGTGGGCTACGAGGGATGGCTTGCTGGCTACCAGACGACATTTGAGGCTGGAAAAAACAGAGTCACCCAGAGCAACTTCGCTGTAGGATACAAAACTGAAGAATTTCAACTCCACACAAATGTGTAAGTTGCTTTTCCCCCCAATGGCTCAATTTAGGACCGTGGACCCCTACAGGGAAGTGGATCGTTTATTATCTGGGCCGTGAGCAGAAGTGGTGTTTTGTAACCCGGTGAAAATCCAATACTTTAACTGTAATATCATGTAACTGAATGATATCTCTTGATTGCCTTATGTGTATTTTATTATTAACTGCTGAGAAAAACAGCTTCGGAAAATAATGGTCTGAGTGATCTTTTTCAGAGCTGTCTGCAAGTTTACAGCAGCTCAACAAATGTCTACCAATTTAGAAAATGTCTCATAAAATCCAGTTAGGAGAAAATGATGCATCCTGTTAATCGGTAGGGCTGGGAACCTCAGGGTACCTCACGATACGATACGCGATACATGCCTCACGATACCAATAATATCACAATATGGTGATGCGGCGATAATCGATATATTGCACAAGATAGCCTACAATATATATCTAGTTTTTAAATAAAAACAAATATATATATTTTTTTAATTTTAACTTTATTTTGCACTGAAATTACTGAAATACAGTCAGGTAAGAATCAACTGCTTTTAAAGGACCCAAGACATGCTGATTTGCTTTTATATAGGTCTTAGTGGTCCCCTAATACTGTATCTGGTCTATTTCCAAAATTCAGCCTTGGTGCAGAATGACATCTACTTCGAGCCAGTCCCACAATGAGATTTCCCTGGGACAAGCCGTTTCTGTAGCTTTAAATGATAACGAGGAGGAGAGAGGCAAGGGGTAAGGAGGAGGGTGGGGGCGGGGCCAGCTTGCGGTACCCTGCACCAATGTTTACAGTATGTTTACAGTGTATAGCCTTGGCTAGTAGACTAACAGCAGCACAGTTGACCAAATAACAACACACAAGTATAGCACTCGAGTTAATGTGTGTATTTACACACCATTCACACACATACTTGATGCTATCTACCTTTACATTTGCGACAGTAGCCTGCTAACTGGGCTGTTAGCTGCAGCTGCATGATACAGCCACATTCTAAGAGTAAACTAGGTAAACTATTCTAGAGGAACTCGTATTAATGTTATAAAATCTCACAAAGTGACCTTTAAATATCTTTTCAACAGTGACACACTGTGGAAAATCAATGTAAACACAAATTTAAATCCCTGCTGCTCTGGTGTTGTTTCTTCTTTGCCTGATGTTTTCCGGCCACTTTACTGTCATGAGGAGCGACCCCTGCCGGACTTCTGCGGTAATGGTTAAATACCCAATTTAGGGAAAGAGCGTACCGGTACTCGTTCATTATGAGCTGAAATATCGCGATATATTGCAAAATCCCACCCTTTAGTCCCACCCTTATTACTCTGTAGTGCATTTTGTTTTATATATACAATAGAAGTGTCTACAAACCTGTTCGGTTATGATTCGGAAGCTGTGCAATTGTTCTCATTGTTGAAATGTTTGGGGACATTCATTTATTCAGCATTTGCAAAAATAACCTATTCAAGGATATTTAGGAACAGGAGGATTAAGTTTAACATCGAATTAACTAAACAGAATAGTGCTTTATTATACAGTTTATGCCACCGTATTGTTGCTTACTGGCTCTCTATGCTTGTTCTTAATATATTTTTAATGATTCTTCAGCTTTCTAGACATGTTGATACTGAGGGAAAGGGTATTGCGATACCATTAAATACATCAAGTTGTGGTGGTGGAGTCCAGAAATAGAGTGCAACCTTCTTACCCAGTTATATTACTTGAGAGCCGTCAGCTTTGAGTATAGCTGTAGTGGCACTAACCCTAGACACTTACCCTAGACAAAAAGACACACTAGCATTGTGCACTAACATGTCTGTTTATAAACTTGGATAATATGGCTAATAAACACGGCGTGATTTGCAGCATGTGCCTCACATTGCAAGAAGTGAGACTGAACATAGCATAGTGCTGTGCTTACGCTCTCTCCACAGCACCTCACGCTGTCTAGCTTGCAATGAATGGCGGGTTATTTTTGTCCACTTTTATTCCCAGTCAGTTGAATTGGATTTGTAGGGGCTTTGTGGCCAGGGTGGAGAGAGCTAATGGTATTTGTCTCCGGCTGAGACAGACAGCATCTGACCACTTGCTAGGTTGCAGTTTTTAAAAATGTTGGAATTAGATATTTTGAATATCATTTTTTTTTTGGTAGAGGTTTGTGTGTAGACAGTAGGGCTTAAAGTAATGCGGAACTAAATTTACAAGCGTAAGTTTTGTTGCCTTCTTGCCTCGGTGTTAGCGGCTTCTAACCAGGCGTCGTTCGCTTGGCAGGTCCAAAAATGAGACCATACGGGGAGCTAGGTCTGTGCTTTCCTCCCTCAGAATGGGAGAATTTATTTCCTTTCTTCTAAAAGAGCATTCGAG
>JBBPCY010000023.1:3518358-3535548 GCA_037974405.1 Brachyalestes nurse
ATAAGCAAGAGTGTGTGTTTACTGGTTAATACACTGCTGTTTATTTAAAATAAATGAAAACAAACCAAGCCTCATGCATTAGAATTTTTTGTTACTTAACTTCGCTGTACCAAACAGTACTGAACCGTGACATCTGTGTACAGTTACACCCCTAGTAGACAACCTTTGATATGCCGGGCCATTTTTACCGTGAATGGATTGTTGTCTTTGTTTGCTTTAACCACAGGAATGATGGAACTGAATTTGGTGGCTCCATCTACCAGAAAGTGAATGATAAACTGGAAACAGCAGTCAATCTGGCCTGGACTGCTGGCAACAGCAACACCCGCTTTGGCATCGCTGCCAAGTACCAGATTGATAAAGATGCCTCGTTTTCGGTATGTTGTGTCTGTGCTGTCATTAAGCCCTCTCATTGGCTGTGCAGTGACCATGCCACTGTCTGCCCTTTTAATGTGGCCCAGATTAAGGTTCCTCTTAAAGAACAACTCTTAACCCATGCTGTGGTACCTTGATGTGCAAATGTTATGCATGGTGTGTTTACTGTTAAATAATATTTTGTATCTGCACTACAGGCCAAAGTGAACAACTCTAGCCTTGTAGGCCTGGGATACACTCAGACCCTGAAGCCAGGTATGCATAAAACACTTTTAATGCACCGAATCTTCCAATGTAGGTAATGCAGCCTGTAATGTTGGAGACATTCATGTCAAAGTTTGCATTTTTTCTTTTTTTATTCTATAGTAGTGTTTTCCAACACTTCCCTTGACCAGTGTTGGGATGAACAGTAGTATAGACAAATGTATTTTCTTTAAATCTGAATGATCTATTCATGTTATCTATCCCGTACTCTAATGATAACTTGCAAGAAGGATAGTACTCAGGGTGTTCCATGTCTGTTCTGCTGTAGACAAATTCTCGAAACTTCCAGTAATTACTTAGGAGTAATATAAGTATATGCTAATAATCATTTTATTATCTGGAATGAGAATTGTCTACATGTCTCTTTTGGTTTAGGTATTAAGCTGACCCTCTCTGCTCTGCTGGATGGGAAGAACATTAATGCTGGTGGTCACAAGCTGGGTCTAGGTCTAGAGTTGGAAGCATAGACAAGTGCAACGATCCCTAACCTCAAGAAAAAAAAAAAAAGAAAAGAAAATTTCATGAATAAATTCCCATACACACCTTGTGTTTCTTTTCATATGTGCGTCAGTTGAAAAAAGCGTCTGCATTTTTTTGAATCACTAACCGCTGAGCAGTCATGTTTAATGGACAACATAAATGTAAATTATAGGAATTCAGTGGCTCATATTTCAAAAACGAAGTGTCACTGAAGTGCTATGCTTTGGTGGTCTCACGAAAGGTGAACAGCGGTTTGTAACCATTTGAAATGTTTCATGAGACACGTTTGATCTAACTAATATATTTATTTGCCGAAGAAGGGAATGAATATTTTTCCAAAATGTACTTGGGATGATAAGTTGCTAGAATACTTAAACCCTATATACATCAAAGTCAAATAGAGAAGTCTTGAACTACAGAGATAGTCGCTAGTATTGGATCACATTCTTTTGCTACTTAGAGGCTATTTCTGTAAAAGGGATGTAGGTTTTTGGACACAAACTTCTGTAAAAGAAGTAAAACGGTATCTGATCCCACATTGTGGCAGATGTAGTTACCCTTCACCTCTTCAGCATCTCTGCACCAAACCTGAATGCATTGTGTTTTAGTCTTTGTGTGTGAAAACTGGACCTGAATATATATTTTGTTACCTATAGCAATGTTTTGTTTTACCAATGTTCTTCTATGCTGTCTGTAAGGTTTACATCAAAACTCTCAAGTGTCCCTGAAATTAAGGGGTTGGTAGGTTATCCTAGTCACTATCTAACCTTCTTATAACAATTTTTAAAAATTGGTTTATTTTAATTTTTTGTGGGATGGGGTCACTGTACATTTTAATAGGGGATGTAGTCTTCCGATTTTGCAGTAGGTTCAGAACACTATGTACTTGGCAGTATTGTAACTCCTTTAAGTTCAATAAACATTGATTTAAACTGGGGCTCTTTGACTATTCTCATTCGTAAAGTTTTACTTTAGTTTTTATTTAGTTCCAGTTTTGGTTTTTCATATTTATTCCACAGAGCTGTAATGAAAGGAGTCATATAACAAGGATATGATTTAAAAAAATCAGAAGTCATGGTTACTAACAAAATGACAAAACCCACAGTGACATGGCTACCCTAGATGTTTTAGGTTTGGATATGAGGAATCTCCTGTAAGTCCATTATTAAAGCCTAAAAAAGTGAATTTGTTTTCCTGTTACTTAAGTGCTAATAATTTGTATGTTTTGTTTAGTTTACAATATATTAACATATGTCGGTATATTTTATTCACTGACAATTTTCATGTGCAGACCGATGCGTCCCGCCCACATTAAAAATGCTTCAGGCGCCCTTGGTTTGGGCTATTGCGCCACAGGGTAAACTGCAATTATTAATATAAAAAATTAGAGTACACACTGAGGCTCATTAAACAACCAAAAGTCAATATGTATGTTGTCAGCCTGCTTCAAGTAAATATACACTTGTCAGATATGCACACACACACACACACACAGACAAGTGTTTATATATGTATCTGTCTACAACTATACATATTCACTTTTGGCTGTTTTATGAGCCTCAGTGAATACAGTATACTGATATGTGAACATACAAATGCCTATAATGTAATATATTTTCCTCATATTTGTGAGGTGAGGACGAAACCTGAAAACATGGTCCACAGATGTATTTGGAAATGGGTGCAAACACTGAAGCATTAAGATTGTCTTCATTGGAATTAAGGAACCACCTGAATTCAGTGATTGAGATGTGTTCTGATAAAGTGCATCAGACAGCACTCATAGATCTATTTCAAATAATGTGTGGACACTTGTCAGGTGTGGACACAGAATTAAGTCAGGGGATGCATTATGAGTTTTACTAAAGATGTAACTTATATATCCATAATTACCATATACATTTGACATGTATCATAATTACTGTATTTCATATACGTATATTTAAACTGAAGAAGCATTTTGAGGCTCATACAAATTGTCGTCATGAGGGAGGGTCATAGTTTGCAGGGCCATACCGTAAATCTCCTAGTATTTGCGCACGATTTATTTACCTCCGTTTCCTTGATCGTCGTTTCAGTTCGTGCAAGATGGCGATGACGATGAAGACGAACCAGAAATGGTCTTCGTTGATTTGTTTTGTTGCACTTTTTGCCGTTCTGCAGGTCTTGCCTGTTAGATGTGCTCCACACAAAGGAGGTGGGTTGTAGATTGTGTGTTTTTTGGACTAATAATCTAAAAATACGATTAATCAGGCTCTGTGGCTAACTTAGCTCTGCTGGATTCCGGGCTGACGTACGTCGAAAAAATATTGTTTTAACTGAAATTTTAATTTTGTGTAAATTGTCACATTATGTCGAGATAATCACCGGCTGTTATTATGTACCATACATTGTTAAGTGAACGGCGAATAGGGTAATAAAAAGCATGTAATGATTTAATGTCATTTCATTCTATGTTGCTGGCTTTAGCCGAACAGGCAAAAAACGTTTATAAACGTCTGAATTCATATGAGAGTGAAAAGCGAATGGGTCAAGTTTTGGTTAAATTCGGTTAGTTTAGGGTCAGTAAGTTTAGTTCCTGCTTGCCCCTTCCTGATCCTGGTAATAGGGAAGCAGATTTCCCCTTTAAATCTACACTACATGGACAAAAGTATTGGGACACATCTCTAAATTACTGAATTCAGGTGACCCCTTACTTCCAGTGAAGGACAGTCTTAATGCTTCGGCAAACCAATACATTTACGACAACCGCATGCTTCCAACTTTGTGGATCCAGTTTGCGGATGAACCTGTTCTATTCCAGCATGACTGAGCCCCAGTGCTTAAAGCAAGCTCCATAAAGAAATGGCTGGAGGAGTTCGGTGTGGAAGAACTTGACTGGCCATCACAGAGTCCTGACCTCAACCCCGTCCAACACCTTTGGGATGAACTGGAACTGAGATTGCGAGCCAGGCCTTCTCACCTCATAAATGCTCTACAGAATGAATGGGCACAAATTCCTACAGAAACTTCAAAAACTTGTGGAAAGCCTTCCAAGAAGAGTGGAAGCTGTTATAGCTGTTAAAGCACCAACTCCACATTAAAGTCTATGTATTTGAATTAAATGTCATTCCCTGTTGGTGTAGTGTTCAGGCCTCCCAATACTTTTGATCATATAGTGTATTTGCTCTCAGGATAGTTGCTGTAGGTGTTTAAGAACATATAGGTTTAGAATTTTTCTCATAACGTAACTTTTTATATTGGCTGAATGAAAATATGTAGAGGACATTTTTGGGGTCTGCTTTACATAAACCTGTGTGGATTTGCTATTTCCTTTAAGTGCCAATATGGTTGAACTGTAGCTATTATGTAGCTATTATTGGTGCAAGGTCCCCCGAGTCTTAGTTTTAGAAGACATTAATCTGTATAGAATTTGGTGTAGATCTGTATTCTCACTTTTATGGTTTTATGCCTGGAGGAGTGTCCATTCCCAATTTTACATGGCATATCATGTGAATGTACTCTGATGGCAATTTAATGAGCAAAGCAGCAGTATTTGTTTTGACAGAAGCAGTATGAAAGGCCCTATTGAGCCAATGAGTAGCTCTCTTAATTCCTAACGTTCTTTTGCATGTTGCCCGTGGCTGCTTACATATGGGTGTTGGCTGAGGCATTTCCTTTTCTGACTATAAGAGGAGATTGAGGCACCAGTGACCCTCCTGTGTTTCGTATTGTTGAATGCAGAGTGTTGAATAGTATGTACATTTACAAATTTCCAAATGAGTAATTAACATACTGCATCTTCTTGTAGGTCCAGACACTAATTTGACACCAGACAAAGTGAACGCTTCGGACCCAGTCCCTGAGAACCTCACGCTGACATCGTTGCCTAACAAGGAAATGTCACCAAACCAGAAACCAGATGAAACAAAATCCATGGTGGCCAGTACTCCTCTCATACCCAACAGCACTGCAGAATCTGACGCGGCAGCCCCACCTGCGACAACAGCCATTTCTAAACCAGCCATTACTACTGATTCAGTTTCAGAAGACACACATTTTACTGATCTGAAGCCGGATGATAACCCTCCTAAGAAGCCCACTACCCCTCCTGAGACCAAAGCAGTCACCAGCTCTGACTTCGGAAAAAACAAGCTAGAACCAACTTTGAAGTCCACCCCCACACCCATTGACACAGGCTACTCTGATGTTGATGGTGATGTCGACGACGATGATGACGATGATGAGGAGAATGATTACACAATGGACACAGATAAAGAAGACCTTTCGTCAGAGAAAGACCTGTCTGAGAATCCGGGAAACATCCATGTACACATGCAGGACACCACCATCTACAACCAGGATGAAGATTCACACTTCTTCTTTCACCTGGTCATCATCGCTTTTCTGGTGGCCATAGTCTACATTACTTACCACAACAAAAGAAAGGTATGTTACTTTACAAATCCCCTGAACAGACTAAAACAGTAGACATCTAATAACCTGCACTAAATGCAGGAAATCAGCTTCTCTTCCAGGAACTACAAAGATAACATGGCAAACGAATAACAGATACTTATGGCCCTCATTAGCTTTGTGCAAACTTCAGGACTAATCAAATGCTTGCCTGAAACCACATCAAGTTGTTAAGTAATCTTAAACAAACATTTTATGACACACGCTGACATCCCTTTCCTTCTCCTGCAATTAATCATTAACACTGTTTTACAACTAATTTTACTTTATTAGACAGAGCGAATCCTGTACATCTGTTGATGCTCGGCATCATGTAGTCCAGACCTTTGACAGATGTATTTTTTGTATTCTGGGAGAGGAGAATATTTGGGTTGACTCTGGAATGTTTTGTTTAAATATATATATTTAAATAATTTAAAAATATTAATTGTCATATTTCTGTAATGTGGGTCAAGTTGAATCTAGTTCCAGTGCCTCTTCTTTTTTAAACATAATCTGTAGATATTTACATGAGAAACATTACATACCACCATCTGACTACAGTTTCTGCATTACATTTGATCAGTATGTCTTGGTTTTAAATCCAACAATCGTTGGTGACAAATTTTGCAAGCGTCATCAGCGATTGTTGCATGGCAGACCAACGTTTTGTGAGTTGGTAGACAGGCGTGTGTCTCACATCAATGCTTGTCAAATCACTGGGTAAAAAAACCCCGTCCTTCTCACCTGTCAACATACCACTTTTTCGGAAGGCATCACACAAATTTATATACTGTGGCTTCTGTTTCTTTATTGTCAGGTGGCATTGGTCTCCCGTCCACTCATTTGCTCTCCCTTTCATCCCCTCAGAAAATAAATGATATCTTCAGAGTTTGTATGTGTTTTTTTTATTTGACTTTTAATTTCTTTGTCTGATCTGCTTATTTTTTTGAATGGGTGACAATAACCCGTCTGCTTCCTTTAACTCATTTGAATGTCAACACTTTCCAGACATCTTTTTACACGGCAAATAACCTGAACCATGTATATTTTGAGACCACCTCTTTTGGTAGCTTCAAATTTGCAGATGCAGATACAGATGTTGATACAATTATGTTTTAAATAGTAGAGACACTAGAACCAGATTCACTTGGACCAACATTACAGAAATATGAATTCAAATTTGGCACTTTTCACACCTGCTGTTATGGTTTGGACCAAACAAAGTATGTGTCAAAGCACTAGAAAAATCTGAGGTTGTACAAATAACATTGTGTTTTTGTTCCTTCTCATTTGAAAATGCAAACTGTCATTAAGATACCAGTCAGACAAGATTTTATTATGACAGCATCTACCTGGCATTTATGTTAGTTGATTTGGCTTGCCATTATTTTTCTTTTTTTTTGTAAATAACTGCTGTCTTGGAAATACTTGGTTTGGGTAAGTGTGCACATGTCGTAACCACCCATTATGCAAATATTGTAACATGAAATACCAAATGATGATCCAAGGCAAATAGTTGATGAGGGTTTTAATAAAGTTTAAAAAAGGATTTTGCCATATACCAATTTAACTCAAACCTTAATAAGTGACTTGGGTTTTCATGACAGATCATGTGCAGGAACACCCCACATAACTATGACGTATACAACTATGTCACTGATCCCTTAAGTCGTCAAGTTTATTTATATAGCATGTGTGTCATACACAAAAGGTCTTTCAGTATGTCACTAGTCATTACACAGTAATTTTAATGACACTCATAGTAAATAGTAATCAATTACTCCAAACAAAATAAAAAAATTAAAACCTTTTCGTGTGACCTGGGGTTACATATATTTGTGGGAACTGGTTGGGATCTTGGTTGAAAGCAAATAATACAGTGGAAACTGCTTATAGTAAGCACATTTGTCTGGCGAAACTGATCACAAAAAGGGGAAAATCATTATAATGTATTTCCCCCCCTTTTCTTTATTACCACCATCTAATTGACGTTTGTGAAATGGGCAGCATTGCTATGTAATGCATTTTATTGACTCCTTCAATATAAAACACAGCTATTTCAAATGCTTTTCCAATTGTAGGACTGCATAAATGAAAAATACTGAACTACATATGACTCAAATACACTTTAATTCTGCATTATTGAAATCAGAGGCTAGAACGATGACCAGATGTCAGGTAATATGATCATGTGACTGTTAAGTAATGGATGTAATCTGTCATGTCATGACATGTTTACTGAGTGGTTATGTCAGTGTTATGTAGCATGGTTAGTAGGGCTGTAACGATATACAATATTAAACCGAAATCGTGACACTCAGGCCCACGAACCCGTGTCGTGATGTAAGAAGGCAGGATCGCGACACACCCCTTCCAACTCCCAGAGTAATCCTTCCCATCCAGCTCCAGTGCTACCACATCTTGCCTGTTCCCCCTCTGCTAGGGAGTTTGGACCGGTATTCGGGTCCCGCCCAGAAACACACATTTTTCGCTGTAATAGGCAGATTTTCACGTCAATTTCTTTCCAGTAGTTGAGGGTCTTAGGGTTTCAAAGAGCCCTCCCACAAGTTTAAAAACATACAAACATGGATGGACTCCTTTGTTTGCTGCACGTGGAAGTTATGACACTGAGTTTAAAAGTGTCTATAAGCTGCTGGGTTGTGATAAACTGCTTTGGAGTTTCTGTGTAATTGTTTTATTGTGTTTTGAGTGAGTTTTGTGGCTCCGGGCAGCTGGGCGGAGCGCTTTTTTTTGTTTGAACGGAGCGGTAAACCGAGAGAGGTGTGTCAACTCATCCAGCTCGATTCCTCGTGCAGTTCACCGAAGTCTTTACTGCAGCATGAATGGAAAGGAAGCGGTATTTAAGCGTCTATTGATTTATAATTTTGTTGTAAAGATAAGGTGTCTCCAAACAAAATGGCATCCCAGAATTCTTCCTCTCAGTGGCTATTTAGTGGCTATTCAGTGTATCTATGCAAGTATACAAGGATACATTTAAATATGTAAGTTGGGGTGTGTGTGTGTGTGTGTGTGTTTATGTGTAATTTCTCCTTGGCTGCATGCCTGTCGGGGTCATGGGGGTAAACTGCGCGCTAGGTGGCCCTGAAGGGTGGCCAAGGGACAGGTCACATTTTTGGCTGAGTTGCAGTAGTAGGACCAGATGCCTACAGGTAAATACACAGCATTGTGCCGCATTCCAGCAAGATACACACTTACACACAGATTCAGGCATGGAAGCTCCCTGTCTGCTGGGTCAGTGAGGTGGAAACGGACTTTTCCCTGCTTTAGAGGCAGCTGTGCTAAGCATCTAGTATATAGATCTTCAATTGATGAACCACAGAAAAACTCTGTACCTCAGATTTAGTCACGGAGGCCATACACAGGACAGCTGAAGTGAAGACAGAGAGCCAAGGCAGAAACAGTTACCTACCATTGTCTGAAACTGCACTCACACCACAAGTATGCAGTTCAGTACAGTCTCCTTACAACATAGGCATGGCTAAGGAATGGCTGGATAATGAGCAATAAATAAAATTCCCCCATCTTGGCGCAGTTAGGAATTTAGCAGTTAGCTAACTAACTGAGAGCAAAATAGTGTGGCTAAGACATTTGACTGGAGGCAGTGAGCCAAGACTTGGCAGAGGCAATTACTAGGCAGAGAAAAGCTAAATTGAATGTAATTGCAATGTACTAACCCTGGGTCAGGTTGTCCACCAAAGCACACTGATCTGGAAGCAGTGAGCCAAAGCTGGGCAGAAGCAGTTACCTGGTAGTGTGTTAATCTCAAGTCATCAAGAACTGAGGCTAAAGGATGCTAAGGCCAATTACTCAACAAACAAAAATACTCTAATGTTGCCAGTTGTTTTAGGATGCTTGAAGAAATAAACCAAATGAGCCAGTGTTAATCAGAAATGACTTTCCAGAACAGTGTAACTGGTGGAGAACATTTTAGGAGAGCGTCAGTGAAGAAGAGCATTCTAGGACACTGAATCTACAAGAACATTCTAGAATACTCTAAATGAAGGGAGGGTATTTTAGAACAATATGAATGGAAAAGAACATTTAAAAGGAATGGGTGAAGAATATTCAAGATGTAAAAACATTCTGTAACAGTAAAAATGAGGAGAGAACATTCAAAAACTGTGTAAAGAGGAGGGAACAGTCCAGAAGAGTTTGAATTGAGAAGAGCAATATCTTGAGGAACATTCTAGAATATATTATACTAAGGGAGAATATTCAAGCACAGTTTGAATGGAGAAGAACATTTTAGAGCAATGTGTAAAAGACGTGCAAGATACAGAAACTTTCTGGAACAGTGCAAATGAGGGGGAAATATTCTAGAGTTGTTTCAATGGGTAGGGGGAACATTTAGAACAATGTGAATGAGGGAGGAAAGTTAAGAAAGTTTGGACAGGCAAGAACATTATAGAACTGCATGAGTGGGGACAAGCACTGTAGGCTAGTGTGAATGATAGATCAATCTAGAACAGTGTAAACATTCAAGAGCATTCTAGAACAGTATGAGCGGGGAAAGACATTCTAGTAAAATGTAGTAAAACATGTCCCAACAGTGTAAAGTAGTGGTTCCCAAACTTTCTCTGGAGGGCCCTCCTTTTCTAGATAAGAACATTAATGAGCCCCCCCACCAATTCAAACTACACAGGTTATCCCATTTGTGCGCCCCTCTGCAATACCTCCGCGTCCCCCCTAGGGGGCCCACCCCCCAGTTTGGGAACCACTGGTGTAAAGGATGGAAGAACAGTCTAGAACAGTGTAAATGAACAGAATGGAAGGACAAAATAGAATAGTGTGAATGGGCAAGAACTTTCTATAATGGTGTTTATTAGTTTTTGTTTAGGTGGTCTTCACTGGCCCTTAGCGCTCATATCAAGAACACTTTAAACTGATTATTTCACACATGCAGTCGGAATACTTCATATGTGCATCATAAAACAACACTCCCATGGTTTCCAGTATAGCTATGTGAACTGTTTGGCATCTTTTAACTTTCTATTTTATTATTGTGGACTATCGGTGTCACAGCATTTTCATTTTTGCTCTAACATAAATGCAGCTTGCATATTTTCTAACACAAGAGCCACCTGAAAAATATGGGTAAGACTACAGAATCTGCAGTATGTGCTTCTAGGAAGGTTCACACACACACTAGTTGAAATGGAGTAAACCATTCGACAACCGTGTGAAGCATGGAAAAAAAGACATGCTGTAATTGTGTTTCTTGGTGTTTATTTGAATGGTCTGCTCTGGCCTTTAGTGCTTACCCAGAACTCTTGAGGCGGAAATGCTTTCCACATTCATTCATTTCTATGAACAGATGATGCACTAACCTCAGATCAGCAGGAACTGTTGCTGACTTACTAACTGTGGGACTTAGAAGGAGTTGCAGGGGGCCTCCTGCTGTACGTTTAACTGGAGGCAGTCAGGCAAAGCCGACTTTAAAAGAGGCTTTAGCTGACTTTTTCTTTCCTTTCCTTTTAGAGGCAGCTATGGGGCTGATATGCGTTCTTCATTCAGCCGCCCCATTCCTACAAACAGATGTTGCGAGACCAACACAGCCTTTTATAAAAGGCAATTTCTCGCACGGTGCTTAATCATGTCTTTGTCCGCAGCGTACTGTACCTCTAAGCCCTTTCTTTTCCCCAAGAACGCACTGGATTCATTAACCTTTCAGATCGGTGCTGCAAACAGAAGGGCCCTATGCCATAGCAGTGCACGCAGAATAGTTCTGCTAGAAACTTTTTGCCGGCACAGAACTTGCTCTTGAACGCCTAACGGTCCAGAATTTCCAGCCACTGCATATTTATTATGATATTTTCTTCATGATCTTTTTTCCTATAACAGTATCAGATCCATGGCCGTGCTGTAGTGTACAGCCTCATCATAATTCCATTCAGCTCTCCAGGAGCAAAAGGTGCGCATTAAATATTGAGACTCATTCTTTAGGTTTTTAGGAAGGAGGATTAAAATGGTAAATATCAATGGAGATAATTAGCTTGAAAATAGCTAGCAGCTTTAGTGGAGAAAATGTTCCACTTTTATAAAAGCAAATTAAGTGCTGCGGGTGCCTAAGGGGAAAGGACGGGCCAGTGGAAAAAAAGGTTAGCTAATGAATTGCAGCTGGAGACAGCCTTACACAGACACAGAGTAGGGCCAACACTTAAGAAAAACTTGTCTGATGCATTTAGCATTGGACCGAAGCCCTAAACCATGGATGTACAATGAGACCATTATTTCACAAGTACTAGAGCAAATGAATCGTGTGGAAGTACAAAAAACATGCGTTTGTGTACTGTGTGTGCATGGGCTTATGAGAATATTTTAAGCCAATCCAAGCATGGACGTTTACAAAGCAGTCTGACTGTCTGCAGTGTGGACTATTTGTTAGTTGAGCTTAAAACTGGTATTATCTGACAACCCAACTTTCATCTAAGTATTGCCATATCAAGTGTAAAACACACTATTATGCTTTGTCTACTTTCTGCTGCTTATCTTGTTCGCTCTTAAACAAAATGGCAATAATTACCTTCGATGTACCTCTAGTAGTGTTTTACCATCCAACTGGTCACATTGCAAGTGGAGAGTGTTGATTACAGCAGTGTTTTTTATACTTTTCCTCATTAAATGAAATTTGATTCAGGTGATCACTTAATCGGTACCTCATGAAGAAGAATGACTCATAGAGATCATTCAGATTGTGATACTCATAGAGTAGTACCTTTCAGTACATATTATTATGGACTATCAGCGCAACAGCATTATCATTTTTCTTCTAACATAAATGCAACCAAAAACATGACATCTGCATACCCATGGCAACTGTGAAGCAGCTTTTTGCCTTATTCTGAGTTATTCGGACTTACTTCTGACTAATTATGGATGTTTAATATTTGTGCTACAAATATTAAACATCCCTAATTAGTCAGTGCTACCTGCTCAAAAAACTGCATACAACCATGCAAGAGTAAATTGCTTTTCTGAGATAATGACATCTAAAAAAAATCACTGCTAGAACTATAATTAATGTGTAGTGATACCAGAGGAGAAAATACACCAAATGAACAAAAGTATTGGGATGCTTAACCGTTGCACCAACAGAGACTTTAATGACATTGCATTCAAATACATAGACTGTAATATGGAGTCTTTTGCAGCTATAATGGATTTTGGAGTGTTTCTGTGGGAATTTGTACCCATTCATGCTGTAGAGCATGTATGAGGACAGGCACTGGCACGAGAAGGCCTGGCTCACAATTTCCATTCTTGCTCGTCCCACTGGTGTTGGATGGGGTTGAGGTCAGGGCTCTGTGTTCTTCCAACTCATCCAATCATGTCTTTATGGACCGTGCTTTGTGCACTGGAGCACAGTCATGCTGGAATAGAAAAGGTTCTTCCCCAAAATGTGTCCACAAAGTTGGAAGCATGGCGTTGTCCAAAATGTCTTGGAGATAAGTTATAATGAGCTATTAGACAGATGACAGAAAAAGCCTGTGCTTTCTATTCCTGTGTTTATTATATCGGGCTATCTGTAGATTTGTGTATGAATATTACTGAAAGTTTACTTGGCTGCTTTTCAAACCAAATGGTGTCAGAGTAGAAACAGTCTAAAAGAACATCCTTTACACTCTCTTAGCCAAAGTGCTGTCTGCAGCACATTCAGACTTTTGTCTTTTCTCTGTTTGAATGATTCATATGACCATTGGATCTACATTTTCTTTTATTATGTTTATTTAAAAGAGTTATATGTATGCATGTAGTATGTAACCTTGAAATTGCAGCTTTTCTGCCACACAAGCTCCAAATAATGAACTTCTTCAGGGGTCTTTTGTTTGGCTAGATACAGTTTTACGCAAAGGCACTCCAGGTCAGATTACATGTTTTGTTGATTTTCTAAGTGAAAATTCTACCTACATTTTCTACCTACATTTTGAACATTGTAGGTAGAACTATTGTCAAAAAACTAGCTATAACTTACCCATAGGTTACAATTATTAATAATTATTGAGGATGAGAGTGGCTATACTGTAGTCGACTAAGCAGGCTTATAACATGGTTTTTGTGACAGTAAAAAAGTAATGTATTCAAATAGTTATAAGGGTATTCATTTAAATATATATTGTTGCTGACAGTCTATTCAGTTCTGAGATAAAAATGGGTTCTAACATTAAAATAAAAAACGCTCGCAAATGTTGAAAGCATCCAGTGATACAGCCCTTTCACTCAGTAATATCTACCACAGAGGTAATTGGTTCCTGTGTATGTTCACACTGGTCATAGGAAAACGGATCAGCAAGTGGAACCGGAGCTTTTTTGTGTGCTGCCATGTTTTCTATCACTTTATAACAACATTGTAGAACAAATGGTGATAGTTCCTGAATGCAAGTTGCCAAGATCACTTTACTGATTTTTTTTTTCATCAAAGTAACAATAAAAGGTGACACAAGTGGTGAAGTATATTCTTTTTCATGTGTTTAATTTCTCCCAAAGATAGTTATACTAAGTTAAAATATACAAAAACATGGATATCTGGATAGGATACCTGGTTAGAACACATTCTTTACACATTGACACATTGACACATTGCTTTATCAATGCAGCAGTTTTTTTGTCTTTTAAAGAGGTTTTCTTTATGTCCTCTCCAGGTACTTCCACACAATCTACCTAGGCATCCGAAGTAGGCAGAGCGGAGAGAATGACCGCTGGAGGTTCTACTGGAGGATGGTTTACGAGTATGCTGATGTTAGCATGCTCCATCTGCTTGCCACGTTCTTGGAGAGCGCTCCCCAGTTGGTCCTTCAACTTTGCATCATCATACAGACCCACAAGCTCCAGGCCGTCCAAGGTAACAACAGAGTGGCCAGAAAGGGTGACTGTGCACTGCTCGTCAAAATTGTTCTCCTGTCACATTGCGATTCATGTTTTTTATTTGCAGTCCCCATCAGCATGTTAGCTTGAATAACATCGTACCTGCAAATAGCAATAGAACATGGGAAAACATGGAAAACAGCTTGGTCAAATCTACAAGCCTCCAGTATCAGGAGTTGCTGTAATGAGATTAACCAAGATTACTTTGAGAGAAAGTGTGAAAACCAGTGAGATTTTCATTTTACAGCCGTGAGAACCACTGACAAACCTTTAAACATACAGTTAGCATGCTTGCTCAAACTAGTCCTCTGAAGGAAAGCTTCATTCAAATCAGCTAATCAATAAATGTCAGTAGCAACCAGTTGGTACCATTCAAATCCATTTGATTATTATTAGCTGTTTAGCCACCACAGCTTTTAGGAGGTGCTAATTAACTACTGAGACTGGAACATCGAAAGGTGGCAAAAGCTGACATTTGTGTTTGCAACCATTCAGATCTTTTTCAGCTATATGATAGCTCTGTGCAGCTGTCACAGTAATGACAATAAAAGCCATGTAATCAATGCTGTGATTATTGTGTACTCCAGTTTGGCAGGTGGTTATTACTACAGTAGATACTCTGTTTCTTTAAGTACTTATAAGGAAAGATTTACTATTAGAACAGTTGCTGAACATCGAAGTATGGTGCTGGACAGAGTGAGAGGGAGGAGACGGCATTTGCCTTGTTGGATATGAGTGTGTGTGTGTGTGTGTGTGTGTGTGTGTGTGTGTGTGTGTGTGTGTGTGTGTAGTACACGAAGTGCCAGCATGCCAACGAGTGCTCCAAGTCTTAGGTAGTCTCATTCAATATTCACATCTTTTTTGGCTGAGAGACAGACAGAGAGATAGAAAGAGAGAGGAAGAGGAGGAGAAGGAGGAGGAGAAGAGAACGAGGAGTGACGAAAAAGAGACAGATATAGACAGAGAGAGAGAGACAGAAAGAAATAAGGGAAAGAGAACAAGAGAAAAGGGGTAAAGAGAGAGAGAGAAGGGGGAATCAGGAGAGAGAGAGAGCTCAAGATCAAGGGAGATACTTAAGGAGAGGGAGAGAGAGAGAGAGTGAGAGAGAGAGTGTGTGTGTGTGTGAGAGAGAGAGAGAGAGAGTGTGTGTGTGTGAGAGAGAGTGAGAGAGAGAGAGAGAGCTCTCCCTGTCACTTCACTTAAAAGACAATGCCACTTTCGCTGCTGTAAAGGAGATTTAACATCCTCTGGTGCCTCCGCTGTGGTGTATTTGTGTGTGTGTGTCCCTTTCCAAGTGAGGCAAAGAGAGATTTTAACTGCTTTTTCAGAAGATTTACCCAAAGTGAGCCATTTGTGCTTCTTTTCTGTGAGAAAATAGACTTTTTTAAGCCAAACCTTTGGCCTGTAAAATGAGCCAGCTTGTATTTAGTGACTCATTTCTTGATCCTACATTTCTGAAACACCTAAGATTCTTTTGCTGTTACTCACTCTTACTAAACACTCTGCTTGGGGAAAATAATATTATAGCTACTGTTTGTAGACCTTCAGTCAGTTCACAGAAAGAAGAAACACAAGTGGCTTGTGAAACCTTAAAGAAATGCTTAAGCGAAACAGGTTATTGTATACCTATTAATCCATGGAAGCTATATATACTGACCACTCTGCTTCGTCGGCTCTCACAAAATGCAGAAACACAAGTGATTTTGTACCTTAAAGGAACACAATCTGAAAAAAGCTAATGGGGAAGCTAGTGGCCTGGTGCTTAGGGAGTTGCCCCTGTGATCAGAAGGTTGTTGGTTCGAATCCTAGGACTGCTAGTGGCACCACAGAGGTACCCTTGAGCAAGGTATCATCCCCACACATTGCTCCCTAGGTGCTGTGTTCCTGGCTGACCACTGCTTCACTTGGTGAATGGGTTAAATACAGAGAAAGAATTTCACACTGTGTGCTGTGGTGTGTTCATATATGACAAATTTTACACTTTAATGTATTACAAAAATACATTAGTAATGTGGTACAAATAATGCTTTATGCTAATGTGATTTGTTTTTCCTGTTGTTAGTTACAATTGTCTAAACACATTATAGCTACTTATTCCTCATGTGTGTCTAGGAGAACATTCTTTTTTGGAAAAGTATTTATTTTGGGCTGGTGCTTGTACATAATTTGGCCATCACTGTGTCGTGCATCAGTTTTGATTGGTAGCATAGCAGAAGCTAAAAACCTGCCACCACTGTAAATTTGACAAGCTGTCTGTTATTGTAAATTGTAAATTTGACAAACTATCTAAATAAGGGAACATTTTATACAGCACATTTTATACATAAAAATTCTTTTACAATACGGCTGAAGTTTGGGTAGTTTAAAAAAAAATTAATCTTTATAATCATGAATAGCAGTCTGAATAGAAATAATAAACAAATTTAATTGTAAAATACTTTTTTTACAGTTAGTGATGTGTTTTGAGTACCTACACTCAAATGGCTAGCAGCGCATAGCAACTAGCATGCTAGTTAGCATAACTGCATTCAGATCACACTAAGTGGCCCTTATACACTATATGGGCAAGTATGGGGACACACTTCTTAATTACTGAATTCAGGTGACTTAGTGCTTCAGTACACCAAGACATTTTGGTGCCAACCCCCCCCCCCCCCGATACTGCCAGTTTGAGAGCATCTGGACTGAAACTGGAAGAAACCAGAGATTAGTTCAACACTTTATTAAAGCAAATGGCATGCATTAACAAGA
>JBBPCY010000023.1:3535648-3562844 GCA_037974405.1 Brachyalestes nurse
GCTCCTTCACACACTGCTCCCCCACACACTGCTCCTCCACACACTGCTCCCCCACACACTGCTCCTTCACACACTGCTCCCCCACACACACTGCTCCTTCACACACTGCTCTCCCACACACTGCTCTCCCACACACTGTTCCCACACACACTGCTCCTCCACACACTGCTCTTCCACACACTGCTCCTCCACACACTGCTTTGTCCACACACTGCTCTTCCACACACTGCTCTTCCACACACTGCTCTTCCACACACTGCTACCCAGCAGCCCACTGCTTCTTTAAAATTGTCCCATCTGTGGGACTAATAAAGGTTTATCTTATCTTCACCCCTATAGAGTTTCTTGGCTGCGGTAGTTTTCCAGTCCAGTGAGACGGTTGGAGAGGGTTGGAGGGGAGGAAAGGGTTAAAACTCGTCTCTGCCTCTCCCTTTAATGACCCCCTGCAGCTCCACAAGCCATTTCATCTGACCTCCTGACCTTTAGGGGACATGACACACTCCCACACTAGAACAAATTAACCCTGACCTCTCAGGAAGAGGGCAGCGCTTGGCCAGAAGCGTGTCGGTGTCACACGCTTTGGTCGGACTGCGTGAGACTGTTAACACTGGCACGGATTTCCTTGTTTCTTTAAACAAGCTCGCCTGGCCGTGCAGCGCAATCGTTTTTAACTCAGACACAATCAGTCAGTCGTTTAAATCAGTAAAACCGCCAGGAAACTGAACAGCCTTATAATACGTTCACAGGTAAAATATTACAACTAACAATGACAAGTATCAGTCGCTACTTGATGAGGTGTCCTTTTCGCCAGTGTTTGGTCTCATGGGAAGTCTACAGTCGACTGTAAAACTTCCATGCGCCCCCCCGACTCATTTTTGTTGGTTCTCTGTCACGGTGACATTTAGAAAACAAGCCGAGATACGAAGTGAAAGAAGAAATGGCGCTGAAAAGGAAAAACCCTGGAGAATTCCTCCGAAATCAACTGATTCACACGTGTGGATGTGCGAAGATTAGGGAAACACCCACATGGCAGTTTGCAGAATTCCCCAGTCTAGAATAAACACACACGACATCATCTGGCCAATCCAGCCCAATTTTCCACACATTAGCCCGAGACTTGTCTTGTCTGCGTCCCTTCTCTCTGGCCCTGTCTCTTTCTCTCGTTCTTTTCCCTCTCCTTCCCCTTCCTCCCGCCCGTTTCTCTCATCTTCTCCAAGTTTATCAGCCTCCACTCTTCTTCTTTTCACAGCACCCCCCCCACCATGTCTTTTCCTGGCAGATGATCTCTTGGGGAACACTCATTTCTGTCATAATCACCTCAGAGATTGGGGACCTGATTTCCCACCTAGTGCAAAAGACCCCTTTGCAATGAACACACACACACACACACACACACACACACACATGCGTGCACACACTGTGTCTGAACGGTGGTTAATAGGAGCAGACAGGCCTTCAGCTTTCGCCCTCACTACCAACAGAAAAGATGAAAAAGCAAGCGGAGAAAGAACAGATAACTGTCCTTTTTTCATCTGCCTCTGTGTTTCTACCCCCCTCTGCCTCAGTCACACATGTCTAAGGGTAAAAGAGCTGGCGCCGGAGCCTGTGATGTCACTACTAGTAGGTGTATAAGCAGCTTACAGACAGGAGAGAGAGTGAGAGAGCGTGGGCTGAGCGGAAAAGGGGTGTACGTGTTGTACTACGTGGGCATTTTCTGGAATGGAGGACAAATGGGGTTAAATAATGTCACAGAACATGCTTTAAAATAAAGGTGCCTGGCAGGTTTTTAGGAGGGATGCCTTCGAGGACCCTGAGGTACCTTTCTGTGAATTATCCAGAACGCACTGACCCACCAAACACCGACATTCGGACTGCTGCAGCTCTTGTAGGATGTTGAAAATAAGATTTGGTGAACGAACAATCGGGGAGAACATTCTAGAACAGCGAAAATGTGGAGGAACGTTGTATAACCACGCAGGTCAGGGGAGAACGTTTTAGCGTAGAAGTGAAGTGGGGGGAGAACGTTCCGGGACGTTGTGAATGTGGGATACGATTGTAGGGCAGTGTGAATGAAGGAGAACAGTACTGAGAACATTCTAGAACAGAGTGAATAGAACGGCAAGAGCGAATCGTGGAGAACGTGGTGCGAATCGGGAGAACAGTGCGGACGTGTGTGTCAGGTGAGAACATTCTAGAACAGCACGAACGAGCGAGAACATTCTAGAACAGCACGAACGAGCGAGAACATTCTAGAACAGCATGAACGAGCGAGAACATTCTAGAATGGTGTGCCTAGGGAAAACGTCCTCGAACAGTGTGATGTGAGGGGAATGTTCTAGAACAGTGTGATGTGAGGGGAAATGTTCTAGAACAGTGTGATGTGAGGGGAAATGTTCTAGAGCTGTGTAAGACGAGTGAAAATGTTCTAGACGTTTCTAAAAATGTCAGAGCTCTCTAAAACGGAGTTAATGTGGATTACGTTCTAGAACAGAGAGAAGAGTGACAGAACGTTTCAGAACATCGTGAGCGAGAACATTTAACAACAGTGTTGCTGGGTGGAGCGTTCACGACGGAACCAAACTCCTTAATTTTACCCCTAAAAATGACCTTCATTTTGACCTTAATCTCTCCATACAGGAAATAAAGGAAAATAAAAAGTGCACAGATTCAGGCGATTAAGGGGTAAAACTACTGAAATTCCCTCTTTTTTCAAATTTGCCCCTTAAATGATAGAACCTCCTGAACTAACACCTTAAATTTAAGATGAAGGGGTTTCACACTCACGCCTTAAATCTAATTTAAAGGCAAAATTAAGGGTTCGGTTTCACAAATTAACAGCCACTTCATTCAAATGAAGGGGGTTGGTGTATTTTCAGAGGTAAATTAAGGCCGGATCAAGCACATTTTAAGCACATTGTGTTCTATAGCAGTGTGTACAAGTGAGAACGTTCTAGAACATGGTGAATGAACGGCAACGTTCTAGAATGCTTTAAATGTTCTAGAGTTTGTTGTTGTTGTGCTCCGGCCATTAAAAAAATACAGTCTTGTAAATGACGTGTGTGTGACTGTGAAGAACCTTTTTAAACATTAGAGAAACTGAACATTTTGTAAAGGTTCTAAAAATGTTTTTGTAGAACCTCGGATTTAAGCCAAGACACGTTTAAGAATGAAGAGCATGCAGAAGTGTGTAAAGCAGAGTGTGTGTGTGTGTGTAAAGCAGAGTGTGTGTGTGTGTGTGTGTGTGTATGTGTGTGTGTGTGTGTGTATGTGTGTGTATGTGTGTGTGTATGTGTGTGTGTGTGTGTGTGTGTGTGTGTGTGTGTGTATGTGTGTGTGTGTGTATGTGTATGTGTGTATGTGTGGATGTGTGTGTGTGTGTGTGTCTGTGGGTATGTGTATGTGTGTATATGTCTTTCAATATTTCGAGAACACTTGTGAGAATTACACTATTTGAGAAATACGTCATTATTTTGATATATTTTTCCAGGATTTTAAGAGAGAAGTCATTGTTTTGAGAAATTAAGTGAAAAGTTTGAGAAAATGAATCATTGATTTGAGATATTTTGATTAATTCAATTGATATTTTGAGAAATGTAGTTACGAAAAAGTCATTTTTTGTTCATGTGACAAATAAGAGAAATCCAGTCTTATTATTATTGAGAGAGAAATTCTTTTGAAATATTCTGTATTTTTTTTGAGAAATGTCATTATTTTATGTGAAAATTACTAATTGTTTTGAAACTCAATATTTTGAGGAATGAAATACGTTTTTTTAAAGATATGTTGTCAATATTTTCAGAAATGAGTTATAATGAGTCATTTTTGGAGAAATCTAATCATTGTTTGAGACGTAAACAAGTGTTTTGTCATATATTGTCAATATTTTGAGAAATGGATTCATTATTGTCAGTATATAAGTGTTTTGAGAGTCTACATTTACATGTTACTCTCTTTATATTTACTAAAAATACACTCAATGTTCTTTATTAACAAATAAATGTACTGTATTTCCTTTATTAGCTTGTGTGTGTGTGTGTCACATTTTTTATTAATCACTACTGACCTACAAAAAGTCACTAAATATAAGTATAATGTGGATCATCAGACAAGTGTTAGATATTTAATGAGCTATTCAGTGATGAAACAGTTCACGAGTGCATTTAAAGTAAAAGGACAGTCTAGAATTTGACTCTGCATCACCAACATCCAGTTAATAGGAGTCAGACAGGCGCTGTTACAGAGTCTTTCATCTTATAAAGGACACTTGTTTTATTTGACATATTTTCATTCAACAACTTTCTAATGTTTAACAAGAAAAAAGATCTGCAGTTCATGAAATAAATGGACAAGAGGTAAAAACCTGTGGTGTGAAAAAAGGTTTTGGTTGGGTATGCCATTGCTAAGGCAATCAGAAGTGTGACATTAGTGCGACTAATCTTTCATTCCAGACCTTTCTGGCGTCTCCGTGTCTCTTAAGGGCGATCAGAAAGTCCCTGTTACTCTTTAAATGGCAGGAAGTGATGCGAAAAATTACAGCGCTGGAAAAAAAATGCAAAAGGACGTCAAAGGACAGAGGACATGTCTCCACTTTAAACTCTCCGGGTCCTTTAAAAATGCTCCTCATGAGACCAAAATCTTAACCTATTAATATAATGACATAAAAACCAGATCAAAAACAACCTCTGGATGACTTTGCCACCCAAAACAGAGTGCACCCTGTGAAAAAATACACTTACACCTGAGGACACTGAACTTCAACTTTACTTAAAGGAGAACCAATTTTTCACAATTCTATGTATAAAGAAAGTGGTTCAGAGTATAAAACCGTTCATTGAAGAGACTCTGATTTCTTTACATTGGAGGTGAATATAACCAAAAGTCTTCAACACAAATCCAGCCATTTTATTCATGTGTCTCTGAGTGTTTATATGGATGTACACGATGGTAAACGGGTAAATCTGAACTAAGTCAGTTTTCTTTGGGGACTGTTTTGCATGTATCTTTCCACCATGAATGGGTTTATTCTAAGACCAAAATCTTCTAAAAACTCCTGTTAAACATAATTTCAGGTGTCTGGTGGCACAATGTCTGTTTTAGAGGCAGATGTCTGGTTCCGTTCACCTCCACCATGAACTCAAAACCAGCAAACCCACTCTGAACAACATCTTATCCATATAATGATGTAGGAATTTTGAAAAAAGTGTGAGATTGTCTTTCTGGTGTGATTTTCATGTAATTCTGGGATTAGTTTTAGGACCAAAAGCTTTAAAAACTCTGATAGAACAAGGTCTCAGCGGTCAGGCGGCACAACCATTACCATTTCATGGAAACATTTCTGTGACGGAGCGTTTAGAGACATCTGGTTCCATTTGCCTCCACTGTGAACAGATCCGAGTCGATGAGTTTCACATTAAAATCAATCTGAACCATTTAATGACGTAGAAAGTTTGGAAAAATTCCAATTTATTGTCATTCTAAGGTGCTGACTGTGTTAGTCATCCCACCATAGAGGGTGAGTGTGTTATGTAGACCTGCTCCTTCACTCTTAATTGGTGAATTCAGAGCCGTGGGACGTCCAGCCAATCGGACGCCTCTCTGATCTCGCTCCATGGGTGCCATCATGCATTAGAGGGAGAGGGAGGGCAAGAGACAGAGAGAGAAAGAGAGAGAGAGGAAGGCTGGAGAGCGTCATGCTGTTCTTCTGAAAGCTCTTTGGTGGTGATTGTGTGACTGAGCTGCTACACTCCACAGGACAGTTCTGTTACTTTTATTCTTTAATGTCCCAAAACTATGACCTCGACCCGCCTCTCCAGAGCACACGAATAAGAACCAACAGGGTTTAATGTTTTACTTCATCGTCACCTTTATTCTTATTCATACAGAGCCTCAGTCCATATACAGCCATTCAGAAGAAACATGGAGGTTTGGACTGGGACGTTGGAGATGTCTGGTTCCATTCACCACCACTGTAAAGAAATATGAGCCTCTACATGTTCTGAGAAGCTTTTGGTCCTAAAACTAAACCAGTTCACCGTGGAGGGACACATGCAGGGCATGAATAGGCTAAATCGTCTGAATTAGATTTGTCGTTATTTTACCCTCAACATTCCATATAAACATAGGGAGGTTCACCGGAGGTTCATAGTGAATTAAATGGCTGTATTTGTGTTGAAGATGTCTGGTTCCATTCACCAACACTGTAAAGAAACCCAACCCACTCTGAATGACTTTAACATGGAATTTTTGGGGTGAATTAAGCTAGACATACACTGTGCGATTTTTGGCCAATTTTGAGACGATTTTTTACTCGCGCGACCATTTAGGGGATCGGCCCGAGTTTCGCCTTAATCGTGTCGTGCATTGTGTAGTATACATGGGGTAACGAGAAGTGATTAACACCTCACTTGATCAGCAATCGTATGGTCGTAAGAATATCAAACCTGTTTGAAATATTGGTCGCCCTCGTGAGGGTATCGCACTGCTGAAGCAGTGGCACGAGCCAATTTAACGCAACTTCTCACACTGCGCATGCGCAAAAACAGAAACGGAGTGAAACAGACGGAGCAGCATGGCAGCGCAGTGTGATCTGAACACAAGCGATGGAGACCCAACTTGTAGAACTTTGGCAAGCTCATCCGAACCTTTTCGACGTGGCCTCACAAAATTATCATGACCGCAACAACCGTGAAAAGAAAAAAACCGTACTGGCCACGTCTGCCCAGCCATTTTCTTGTCGCCTTTTTCCTTTTAGACGGTTCTGCGCACAGAATGGCACAAATTGCCAAGGCAACGTGTTTCTGTTTACGTTACAATTCCGGAAACAAGAACCCCACGAGTCGTGTATGAACGTACAGTGTGAGCAGTCAGACCGCATCAGAGCATCGGGCCATATAGTGTGAGAACATGAATCGTGAGCTACGAACTTCTAACCCCTGCGATTCAGTCGTACAGTTTGAGAAGGAGCTGAATAACGCGACTGAAAAAATCGCAGTGTATGCCCAGCTTTACTCAATAATAGGCTTGAGGATGTAAGCCTAAGTGTTTACAGCGTTAAAACATAACACTTAAGGAGATACTCATTATAAAATATAAAATCACCCCAAGAATGCTCACAGAACAAATACAAAGCAAAATGTACTAAAAATATGCAAGATCTTATCAAACAAACAGCTGCCTACATAAGCAATGACTTTCACAATTATAAAAAAAACAAAATGCATTTTGTTTCTGTGAAAATGTGTTTATTTTGCAGATAAAACTACTTGTTTCTTCATTAAATTTGTTAATTGCAATCACTTATTGTCCAACAGAAATATCAGCTGTGTAAAAATGAAATGGGAGAGAACCGAGAAATGTAAAACCTTCAAATACTCCAAAAATGTAGAGGAGTGCATTTCCATAATTATCAATACTGAGTGAAATGAATACATGAAAATAAACAGCAATTACATCTGCACTGTAATACATAGGTAAGATCCTACAAACTTAAGCATCTGTATTATCTTTTTTTTAAGATAACAGCAGTACAATGCACACTCCAAGTACAGTAAAAAAAGGGTATCCCATTCAGTTTAGGCAAGCTATTCGAGCCCAGTTAATTTAAGATGCTGCAATAATGGTGTGACCATGTCAGATCATGTCTAATATTGAAAATATGTTATTTTCACATTTTAATTTGCTTAAATATATAGCTAAGAAAGGCTACTCCTTTTTCTCAGCTGTCAGTGGCCTGTTATTCTTATTACTAAATGTGTAACAGCCACTCATCACAATTGTTTTGTACGGCTAGTTTATATTTGATTTGAGGAAAGTCAGCCAGCCTAATGGCAAAAAAATGGGTTTGCAGATATTAAATTTTCCACTACAAAATAGTCACACACTGCAGGCTTTTAGTTTGTTAAAAAATGCCTCACTGCCTCACTTGAATAAAAAGAGTGCAATGCTGTTAAACTGCCTTAACAAAGTATGGGAATTGGATTGTGTTTAATATAACCAGTACTGATCACTTCATGGGCTCTGATACAGTTTTTTCAGACCAGAACAGGGTATTCTTTCGTGAAGTAGGAGGCATAGTTTAGAGTTCCTAATTCAGCTCATAAAGAGATCGAGCAACTAGTAAGTAAACTCAGTAAGTTAGATTTGGAACACTATAATGTGCAGTTTAACTTTCTGGTTTTGGAATTACTCACCCCTGCTTATATTTAACTTGATTCAAATATAAAGTATAAAGTAGACTGGACCCAAGCCATAATGAACTATTCTTGATTTTCAACCACTTTTAGTAAAACGTACTCTCCAGTTTACACTCTGGTTTCTTAAAATGTGCATTTTTTTCAGAAAACTGTTACACACATAAGTATAATTAATGAAAGTGACAGCTCAAGTGGCTCAAGTGATGCCACTAATATCATTGTGAAATGTGTTTGTTTCCTTCATTAAAAAAGTTTGAAAACAAGATGAAAGTTGTACAGGCTGTACAGGGGTCAGAGATAATGGACACAAGCGAATTTATCACAGGTTATTATTATTATTAAACTGTTCATTTAGCATGAAGCTAATTTAGCTTTCATTAGATTCAACATTGTTATGAGAGGTGATTTACAATGGTTGGACTTTAAAACCTTTCATACTTTCGGGTTTAAAGCAGGGGAGTGAAGCAGGACATAAGCAGCAATACAGACCACTATGTGACCAAAATCCTGATTGATTGTTTTGCTTGAGCTCGGAGAAAAAACCTTGCTTTGTTACGCAGCCAAGTATCTCTGCAAAAGAGAGGCCAGTGTTTCAGACATCATAGATTTCAGTGAAATGTTACTCTCAAAACCGGACCAATTAAAGTATGTACATCATTTATTACATTAAATAAATAGCCAATAAATAACAGTAACTACTATGATACCCTAGATTATGCAGTTGTTTCTCCTAGCTAGCCTTGCTGTAATACTAAATGTCTTTAAGTATTCCACTTAAATAATGCTAAAGCTGTGAGAAGATGCAATGGTGTGTAAAATCATGACTGAATGTACTGTATATTCAGTCGTCATTGCAACAGGCTGTAGAAGTGTGGAAGCACTTCTGAATTCTACATAAAATAACCACAGTAATAATAATAATAATCACTGTAATAAATAAGTTAATCGTAAGGCATGTCCTGAGACACTGAATCATTTCTTAAAGAACTGAAATAACAAAAGATTTACACTCTAAGAAAAAATGCAACTAGTTTTTACCTGTAGCACAACTGCAATGACAACAGACAGAACAGCCAGTAGAGCCATGCAGCCCACTTTTCCCAGCTCAACCTGTCTGAGGATGAAAAAACGAGCCCAGCCAAGCTTCTTGGGTGTGTGTGGGGGATAGCGCATCTGGTTCACCCCTTCCATTTTCAGCTGCTTGATAAGACAGCCTCGCAGGTGACTCAGCTGGTCAAAGCTAAACTTTCCGTGGTAGCTGCCCATCCCACTGTTGCCTGCAGGGGGAGCAACAAACATACTTTTAGTATGTGGTAAACGTTTTTAAATCAGACAAAAATGTAAGCTTGGAGTAGTTATGGTGTACTTATATGCAAAAGAGTAAACAGATTTTGCTTACCAACGCCACCAAAAGGCAGAGAGCTGACTGAGAAGTGGACCAAGCAGTCATTGGCCAGTACACCACCACTAGAAGTCTCTGAGATCATACGCTGAATAAGCTAGAAAGAAGCAAAAAAAGATTATTTTTTTATTTTAAATAAAAAAAAAACATTTATAAGATACCTCCATTTACATTAGAATGTAAAACATAAATATTAATGTATAATGTTAATATAATTCCTGATGGTCGTCCGGACGTGTGTTTATTAGCAAATAACTATTTCTAGTGCACTGAAAACAGGAAATAGCGTTTCATTTGATGGTAAAGTCAGGTTTTACCTTGCTGCCCGGACTGAATATGTAGAGGGCAAGGGGTTTCTCTCTTTCATTGATGAATTTGATGGCCTCGTCCACACTGCTGACACATAGGATAGGCAGCAGTGGACCAAAGATCTCCTCCTGCATCACCTTCGCTTCTGGCTTCACATCCCTGAAGACTGTGGGGGCTGTGAGGGCAAAGAAATATTAACATAAGCAGAGTATTTTCTGGAAATACACGCCTTGCAAGGCAAAAATATTAAAGGATAACAAACTAAAGGAAGAAAGAAAGAGAGAAAGAAAGAAAAAGGAAGAAAAGAAACATCTGATCAGAATATAACCTTTAAGCCATAAGCTTAATTTAAAACAAACTTCTCACAGATACATTTGAGACAAAACTGAGCAGTTACGTTTTCTGATAAGTGAGATATATATATATATATATATATAAGCATTACAGTTAAATGTTGTTTACCAATGTAGCATTCTGACTCATCATTTTCTCCTCCCAGAGCCACAGTGCTGCCTTCCATCAGTGCCATCACTCTCTTGAAGTGGCGCTGGTTGATGATGCGCCCATAGTCCAGGCAGCTTTTGGGATCTCCAGTGTAGAATTCCTGAGAGAAAATGAAATGCACCAAAATGAGGATGTTTCAAAAATACAATCAACTGACATGTCCAGTGACACAATACCTGGCTATGGAGTTTAGGGAACTTTGAATTTTTTTATTCAGTAACAAATCTACCTTCACATTCTTTGTGATCTCTTCAATAACTCTTTCTTGAATGCTGGGGTCACAGAGGATGTAGTCTGGGGCAATGCAAGTCTGACCACAGTTTGAAAACTTTCCCCAAGCAATACGTCTGCAGTGTAACAGAAAAGTCTCTTTAATTATCATCTCGTTTTTTAATGTTTCTGTTTAGAATACAAATTATATTTATTACTAAGGAAGGTCTGTTTAACTGTAAAATGATTCCTGTGCATCATGATATGGCTGTAAATGTGTTACTTATGAAAATGCCAAATTATATGGTTGTACACAGGTGTGTAACACTGCACTTACAATTCAACTTTCAATACTGGGTTCATAAATGTTGGTGTCATGAAACAAATGGACAATTCTCTGTGATGCACATTGTCATAGTTTTTAACTGCTACACCACTGTGTCATGGAGCATTATTTAGCATTATTTAGCATGGAGCATTATGGAGCATTATTATTTCCTAAATAACAAATAACAAAGGCTTGGAAAATCTTTATTCTGATCCATTGATTCTCCTGGTCTGAATGGACTCACCGGCAGGCAATGGTAAGATCACAGTTCTTATCAATGTAACAAGGGCTCTTTCCACCAAGCTCCAGAGTAACAGGTGTTAAGTGTTTGGCTGCTGCCTCCATGATCACTTTGCCCACTGCACAGTTGCCAGTGTAGAAGATGTGATCAAAACGCTGTTTCAGCAGCTCATGAGTCTCTGGAACACCACCAGTAACAACAGGGTACATTTCCTAAAAGAAACACCATTGGAACAACAAATACTTTACTTTGTATCTCTGGCAAACATATCAAACGCAAACTTGAAAAGACACCCAGTTGCAGCTACAGCAGCTTTTGTTTGGTTCATATAGTTACCACACTTTTTTCTCCTTGAACATAACCTTGTGTTCCTCAGGGCAGTTTGGAAAACTTTGACAACACAACCAGCAAGAAATTTCAGTATTAATGATTAAAGATTAAGGAAGATACAGTATAAGTCAGTGCATTCTTCACCAAAACAGATTTCCAATGTAAGATTAAAAACACAATTTGACCGCCTACATGATCAGAGAACCTGGTAGAACTGAGCAGATTTTCTTTTGTAGATGTCTATCTATTGGACTCTATCTATAAAATAGTTCCAAATCCAGTAGTCGGTTGCTCTACCTGAAAGAACCTCAAATTGGTTAACCTGTAGTTACCTTCATGAAAAACTATAGCTTTTCTTAAGTGAAAGTCTAACTGACTGATGATGACTAACCTTGTCAATGTACAACGGAAGGAACTCCTCCATCACTTTTGAAGTGTGAACACACACTTCAGAGGGTTTAATAACAGCAGCATTACCTGTGAATAATGGAACATACGTTAACTGAAACGGTAAATACGTAATAAAACAAAGTGATAGTTCCAGAAATACTTAAATCTACACATTTTCTCTTATCCCAAGTACAGTTAATTAGCCAAAACATGTTTGGTGTTCAGTTTTGCGAAGTAGCAAACAAAAGTACAAACATGTTTCATTATGGCTACTATTGGTTTAGCCCTGCACGAGACATAGATTATTATAGATGACACATCATTAAAAAGACTATTTGAGATTAATCAACAACTTGTAATTTGATGCAAATGTGTTAACTTAAAAATCCGGTTTAAAAATAAAAAGCAGACTTCAGACACATCAATCATGTTTGTCACTGTAAATCTGATACTATTTTAAACCCCTCTAAGACTGGAATTATAAACTTATTATGACTGGTATCATAATCTTACTATCAGAGTATGATCATGGTGGTAAAGAGCACTCAATGATGTGAACAACTGTTAATGGAATTTCAACTTAGAAAAAGAACATAATGTTCTTTAGGGAACCGATTGTGACACAGTACAAGAGGTCAGACTGACGAGAGAAAATGCCAGTCCAAGCATTAGCATTTTTCATGAAACACAAAGCACATCCAGCTCACACTTAAAGCCATGGGGGATGATTTTAACTCTTGTAGTGCTTCTTTTAGGGTCATCTATGAATAATGCAGATGATGGCTGGTTGGCAGAGCTCAAGTCAAATAAATCTGATAGACAGTTAGATAAGCCTGAAAGACTATATCATTGCGCCCCTTGGCACACATATTGAGATTAACAAGCAGTGTTGACTCTGCTTTTAGTGATAACAGGTGTGGGGAGTGAAACTGAAGTGTACTATGACCTATTAGCAAACAGTATGCAATTCAACTCTAAAAACTTGCCTGTGTTACTTTTTTAAGTTAGCAAACTGTATGCAATTCAACTCTAAAAACTGCCTGTGTTACTTTATTAAGTTAAAAAATAACAGAATTTAGCTTCAAAGAAAGAATCAAAGAAAAAATACAACAGAAGTTTCTGGCTTCATGTACTTAGATGTCCTACAGTATTATGGGGTGAAAGAGAATGCATAATAGAGTGCATTCAGTCTTGGTCGTCAGTGGTAGTCAAAGCATACAGACTCTTAAGTAGATTCATCACTTAAGTTGATTGTCAGGGCTTTCTGGGGTGGACAGGGGTCAGCTTGAGCACTCTTAACCAGTTTTCAGCTACGCAGTCCTATAGGCAGGAAGCTGTGATCCACTATGTGTTCTAAAAAACATTTACAAGAACCAGCCTTAACTTTTTCAGCAATTTGTGCTTCTGTGGGATCGGACCAGACAGTCTAGCCTTCACTCCCCATACGCATCAGTGAGCTTTAAGCACACGTGACCCTGTTGCCAGTCCACCAGTACTTATTCCTTGGATCATTTTTGGGAGGGGTTGAAAAGACAAGCTATTTTGAAGATGCACTTACCCAGTCATCTTGCCATCACAATCTAACACTTGGTAAAGTCACATGGCCATTTGGTCATTTATCCTGTTTTCAACACAAGAACTGACTTTTTGCTTGCTTTATTTTGCTCCTTGGCACTGCAATGAGATGCTAATGCTATGAAGTACCCAATCAAAAAAATTTAAAGAATTGAAGACATTTACATGATCCAGAGGACAGAAATGATTTTCAGCAATGTAATGTAGATCAGTCTTTAACGTAATATTGTTTATGCATCCTCTGTGGGACTTCTATACTGCTCTCATGAAGTAAAATTGTCTTACTAGTGTATCACTCAAATGCTGACACAGTGAAATGGTCAGTGTTTGCTAAGGGCGGCCACTAATGTACAATATTCTAATAGAGACAGCAAACAAAACAAGAATGAAAGTGCACACAGTGCAGCTAGGGACACGCCAGTTACATATCTCAGAATGAAGACTGTTTTAAATCAATGAAGTTACCAGCAGAGTTTATACTTTAATGTACCATGTATGTGGGCCTGGTATTTCAAAACCAGATTAAATTTTTCAAAAACAATGGAAAATTGGCATTTTCATAAGAAAAAGGGCACCTGCAGCAATGGCTCCAATTAGGGGCTGGATGGTGACAGCCCAGGGGTAGTTCCAGGCTCCGATAATAAGGACCACTCCCAGGGGCTCTGGCTGGATGTACACCTGATCTGAAAGAGTCAATAGGTTTTTGGCTACTGGTCGAGGGGCAGCCCAATCCTTCAGTTTACTCAGGATCAGGTTTATCTCTCCCTCCAGACCCAAAGTTTCATAAAGGGGGGTGCCACATTCACTCTGTCAGAAAAAAAAACCCACACTCGCCATTAGGACAAAGATATACAGGAAACATTTCACTGTGCACACTCAAAATCAATCGTTATTACTCGTTAATTTAACAATGCTTCACAGATCATATAGTTCCTACACTTCTTCTATACACTCCCACCCTATTGAGGTCCTTTTTGAGAGCAAGTGCAATTTCCTTCTGCCTCTCTGCAATGAAGCTTTTCAGATTTTTCAGCTGGCTGATGCGGTACTCCAGCGGTTTGGTGCGACCAGTTCTAAAGGCCTTCCTGGCACGTTCCACAGCCTTCTGTTCTTGAGACATCCTGTGAAAAAGAAGATTTGTTTGTTTTACGGTCACACCTGTCTGTTACACCTGACCTTTCTGAGCACTTCATACACGGCGAGAATCCAGCTGTGCACATAAATCAACACATTGCAAACTCAAAAAGTAAACAAAACCTTTTGTTTACTTTTTTGCTCAGCATAACTATAAGCGTAAATAAAAAGAGCATGCGTTAGCTTTAGGTCTGGTTAATCTGATGTTCTGTCGAATATTGCTGTTTACCAGCAGGAGGTCCAGTGTCAGACTCTTAGTAAACAGCCAAACTGCACGAAAGCTAAGGACCGTGTGCTGCAGTGTTTCACAGGTGAGAATTATAGTTATTTCTGCTTAAAATGCCGCTTACAATTTAGTCTGAAAACGTACCCAATGGCTCTGTTCAGAAGAGTGTCATGTGACTTTAGTTCGGGTTAGTAAATACTAGCGGCGTAGGACGCGGTGGGTGTAACTTACACCTGTCTCTTGCGCAGTAAAACCCTTCAAAAACTGCCTTTAGCATCAAAACGTAGACATTCTTTAGGTGTGAGAAGGGGTGAAATAGCTGGTTATTCCTAAGAACGTTTCCCAACCCCAGCTCAGTGCAGCGCAGATTAACATACACAACGTCAGGAGAAACACTGCAATAAATGTACCTCACCTCCGTTCCTTCTGGTGCTCTTAGGAGAGGTGCTGCTCCCGGGGGGCTGGATGCTGTTAGCAACCAAACATAGGAAACATGACCGTCCCGTTAACAGTGTGGAGAGGGAGGAACGATATGAATGGGGCGTGAAAACCCGTGCTCGGACTGCGCAACTAAATTAGAGCATTTAGGCATAGCCACGGTACACGTACATTGGGATACGCGTATTTACCAAACTAATACTAAATTGAATTCACTTGTATTTGTACAGTGCGTTTTACAACAAATGTTTTCACAAAGCAGCTTTACAGAATGCAGGTCCCAGTGAGCAAGCCGGCGACAGGCGTTTGTTGTCAAACATGAAGCGTCCTACTAGCCGTGAAAAACATAAGAAAGAATATGTGAATAACATGGAAAAAGAAACGTGCTTCTTTAGAATGTTTTTTATTTATGCCCGGGAGCGTTAGAGACAATGTTCTTGCACCTGTTGTTGGACCTCAGTGATCTACTCTTCTTGATGTAGCCACTGAAAGACATTTTGTTGGACAAAAGCCTTTTGATTGGTCTTTTCGCACGTCATTTGTTAACAACTGGGCGGGTCTAAGCAACAAGTCATGGTTGACCATCGAAGATGAGAAAAAGACGGATTCGTGTCCGAGTGTAATATTACAGTAAAAACTACAGAAAAGGGCCCTCAAACAGGTCATACACACTTTTAGGGCTTAAGGTGATTAATGTAAAAATAAAAATTAAATATTGTATAGTTAAATAAATATGATTCAAATATGTATATTTTTGTGATAATTTATAGAAATTTACTGTGATTCTTTCTGAAAATGTCCTACTGAAATGATGGAATATAAAGGTATTTTGATAGTTTATCAATATTTACATTTATATTGTTCAGGGGTGAGATGAGATGTAGATTACTGGTTTGATAGAAAACATTCCACATTGAATAGTTAATATATTCTTGTTTGTTAAAAACACACACACACACACACACACACACACACACACACACACACACACACACAGTACACCCCAGGTGCTGTGTTCCTGGCTGTCCACTGCTTCACTTGGTGAATGGGTTAAATGCAGAGGAAGAAATTTGTGTTGTTCACACTGTGTGCTGTGCTGTGGTGTGTTCACATATGACAGAATTGTCACTTTACACTTTACACCCCTGAGCATTTTTCTGGGGCTGCACACTACTACTATTGAGCTTATCTATTGATTTGAACAACAGAAGCCTGTAAAAGATTTTCTGTATGTAGTTAGCTTATGGTGTAAGTTTTTCATTGGTTTTCAGCAAATGCCTTGTTAAACATTGACCTGGCCCTGTTTGTCCTTTAGATAATAAAAACTGTAGTCTGCATTTGGTGTCAAACTGGAAGTCTTTAGTTTTTTATAGTAAATTTGGTCTCACCTAAACTAATTACTACAATGTAACAAAAATATCATTTATTCTCAGAGTTTTGTTGCAGTTCCTCAACTTAATTGCTAACTTTAGGAAGTCTAAGCAAGAATATTTGAGGCTTCACAAAAAAAGTTGATATGATTATTTCAAAAACTGCAGCTAAAATGTATACATGTATAGTTTCCTTCCTCACCAGCACAGCAAAGTGATTTTCCACCTCACAAGTCCAGCTATTCAAACACATATTTGACACAAATTTGTGATAATCAATCATAGCTCTCTTGCAGGCATAATTTTGGGCTCATATCAAAAATTCTTCCTGCTCACACTGTCCCCCTAAAGCCTGAGAGCTGACATTTCTCCCTGAGAATTCTCCATTTGCTGACAGAGTATATTATGTTTGTTTCCACATCAAATACAGTGCAAGATTCAGGTGTTTGCATATTTTGGAAGAAGGAGAGGCTCAATGGCCATGTCACGTCATTAGCACCTGTGTGTCAGTGCTGTGCCCTTGAAGGAAGAGACAGAGGATGTACTGCATGGATATCAAGACTTCATGGTACAAATATAACTTCTACCTTTACACTGGATTGTATTCCTACAAATTTCAAACTGGGTTTCAGCCTCTTAATAGCACAGAAACAGCCTTAGTATAGATAGTAAATTATTTTTTACGGTCCACTGAAAAGGATTTGTCTCTTTCCTTGTTCTGCTTGACCTTTGTGTGGCATTTGACACCACTGACCACTCTATTTTACTAGACAGACTAGAAACCCTTGTCAGAACCGTCTTTTCCTGATTTAAATCATAACTGACCAACCACTATCTGTTTGTAAGAGTTAATGGGGATCCTCAGCACCCACCAAAGTAAAATATGGCGTCCCACAAGGTTCTGTATTGTATTTTATTTACTTTGTACATGCTGCCATTAGGGATGATTATCCGGAAACATGGGATTAGCTTCCACTGCTACACAGAAAAAAAATATATCTCTACCAACCCAGACGATAAACTTAGATTACATAAGACTGGGGACTGCTTTAAAGATACAAAAGACTGGATGTCACATAACTTTCTCTTACTCAATGTAGATAAATGCAGAGGTCCTTCTACTATTTCCAAAAGCTGCTAGGCTGTCAGGTCTAATATATACGAAATTTCTTATATATACGAAATATTCTTAATAAATTAATTTATTAATTAATTTATTTATTAATAAATTAATACATTAAGTATGTGCTGTCCTTTTTGTTTGGTATAAGAGGGGTAAATACAGTAATAATCTAGTGTAATTTTAGTAATAAAAATACAGTAAAATGTACGGGTAATCACCAATAATTTTTGCAGTTCAATAATACTGTTCGCCTGGTTCAGGGGCTTCAGGAGGAGTCGTATTGTTGTGACCCACCGTTAAAGCAGAGATTGGACAGTGACTGAGCTCAACAGCCCCTTTTAATTTAATTTACAGTAGTAAAAATACAGGGCTTTAAGAATAACAAAACGAAAAACAAGAGAAACACTTAAGATGAGTCAGGGGCGGACCGACAATCTGTGTGTTCTGGAAAAGAATAGCGGTCGGGTGCACGGCGGCCATTGGCCTGTCTTTCTCGGCCAAAATGCAGACCTCTGCACAGCTGGTGAAGAAAGTTCAGGCTGTTTTTTAGTCCCAGTCCGCCCCTACTCTGAGTACAGCGGTATTTAACCATCCCAAAACGTGCTTTCTTTGTGTTCTCCCGACAGTACAAAAAGATTTATACAGTTATATTTTATATGGAAATGTAGCTGAATTTATGTTAATATTTATTTTACAAAATTATTAAATTATAGTTTTCTTAATAATTTACCCCTAAAATGAATGAAGAATTATATATTGCCACGAAAATATCAAAAGAAATGTGGGGGACATTTGCAGTTTCCACGAATTTGCAGGAGTTTTTGCCAACAATTATTAGTTCGGTTCTAAGAAAAAATGACTGAATCCGAAACACTTTAATTTCATTTTAAACTCAGAAACTCATTTTAAACTCTGGACATTACCCTTAACAAAAATGTAAAGGTAAACCAGTAGGCTTATACGCCCTGGAAAGTTTACACCGAACTGCCGTCTCCCAATTAATTAATGCAAGCATGTTTTCTTTGGTATGCGCTGTTGTTTTCTTTGGTATAAGCAGGTGAACACAGTAATAAATGAATTCATTTTTTGTAGTAAATATATAGTAACATGTACTGGTAATCACCCGTCATTTTCACAATAATTTACTGTTCATGTAGCGGCGCGTCTTATTCAGACGCTTCAGGAGGAGTCGTATTGTAGTGACCCACCGGTTAAAGCAGACACTGGACAGTGACTGAGCTCAACAGCCTCTTTTAATTTAATTTACAGTAATAAAAATACAGGGCTTTGGGAAGAGCAAAACGAAAAACATGGTAAATATGAACACTTGAACAAAAGATGAGGCACTTTTTTTCCTTTAAACAATAAATAATATGGTCCTACCCTGTCTTAAATTCTAAAATGGATGAAAAGTACAACATAAGTCGTTTATATTTCAGAAAATCACCTGTAGGGTTAAGGCATTGTATTTAAAGTTACCCTCCTCTGTGGAAACCACAGAGCTTGCACTGAGAATCGAACACATGGCATTCTTGAATTATAATGGTGTGTTGAGACCTTTCATATTTTAACACGTTGCTAGTGTTACCACCCTTGCAAGTTAAAACAGCACTACACTGGTTACAAACGCAACTGTCGTCTTTTTTTTTTTGTAAAATGCAACCGCTTTCTCCGCTCCATGATAAATCACGTTGCGGAGTGTAACGTCATCGCATGCGACGCAGGAAAATGAAAGAATCGTTAGAGGAACCGATAAAGCCGGAGGTAAACGATTCCGGTGCTTCGCAAAATTAAAACCGATTCTAAATCGGAACCGGGTTTCGATCCCCCCCTAATTTACCAGGCACCTGGAGCGTAAACACCCTGAAAGGTAAGCTAGCCAGTAGCCATCTACCCATCTTCAAACTCTTCCTAGCCTATATGTATTATTGTTATTTATAATGTGTTCTTCTCACACGCCTGATATAAATTATTTAGGGACAGAAGCTTCTCTTCTCTGCAAACTTTTCTGGTGAAGAGTGAAACTACATGCTAAGTATAGGTAGCGAGCTGTATCAGTGGCTATGGGCTACTTAAACATTAACAGTTTTCACTAACTGTTATTTGTCCATAATGTCTGTATTCTCTTGTTCTTGCCCTACTGAACAACAGGCTTGATATCATTGGCAGTGTGTTGTAATCACATGCCACTGCAGACATCAATATGTCAGAATCTTTTAAGCACTTGTCCTTATTCTTATTAATGCACAATTGATGTGCAGTTTGAATTGTTATGTAGTATTTGTAATTTTCTTTTGATTCACATGTGCGCATATCTTTATATTGTTTGTTTACAGTATTTTACTTCAAATGGTGTTGACTGACTAAATAAATGTGAACATTGACTTTTAAACATCTGCATGTCACGTTGTGTTGACTGTGTTGGCCTAATCCATTTCAGGGAAGTTGATATCATACAGTGTAATTTGGTTAGTACTACTACAATGGGACATTGATGACAAAGATGACTTTGTGACCAGTCAGTGCCATCATGTCAGTCCTCAACAGCACACAAAAGTTTTTTTTTTCGGTCTCGGTCTTGGTCTCATCTCGACTTTGTCTTGGTCTTGACTCGGTCTTTCTTGGTCTTAGTCTTGGTCTTGTTTTGGTCTCGATACCCACTGGTCTTGGTAGTGTCTTGGTCTTGGTTTAGGCGATCTTGACTACAAGTCTAGTGTATTTGTTTAACAAAAAACACTGGTGATTTAGCCCCATGTGCAGAATCCCATAATGGACACACTGTGCACTATATGCAAGTAAAAACTGAATACTTACATAGCGTCCACCAGGGGAAGTAGTGAGTCATTTCAGATTCAAAGTGCATACAGACAAATGTTACAAAAACTTTAGTTACAGAAGAGAGGAGAAAAAGACAGGACTGGGTTTTCTATCGGCAGATACCTAAGGTTGTGATATCAGTATTGGAACTGGAAATTAAAAAGGGGTATCAAGCCACACCTAATGAAAAGACATCCATAGTACATAATCAGATTCATCATCTAAACATTCCTAAATGAAAAGTGTATGAAAATCGTTATAAAGATTGAAAACACCAACTTGGAATGTACAAAATCTGTGAAAATTTTACAGTATGTTAACTGGTATTGTATTCATTTACTCTTATTTCATCCATTTCTATTTTAACATACTCCCATTGTACATATGCATTGCATATTAGTTATATTGTTTTTAAAAAAAGACATTTGGACCAAAAATATATGCAAAAGGTTGTAAGTTGTGCTGACCATTTTAGCATAATCTAAATCCACGTTTCTGTTCCTGTCCTGATTAAGAACAGTCATGTCATGGTCATTTTATTATATAAAGGTAAGCCTGTCCTTTATCAGCGCATTTATTTAATTAAGGAAAATACACCTTAATGCACCTGATCTCTAATCTTACACCTGACTCACATAGTGTTGTGTGCATATGTGTTGTAACAGGTTAAATGAATGGTAAAGTGTGGTTAGATAAGTACGACATGGCACCATTATTACTCAATCTAGGATCAGTGAAGCCAAATCACTTAATTCAAAACACTTCAGCAAACATACATTTGGCCCCATTATGCTCCTGGAAAAAAATATTTTTGCACAGACGAATGTGCTCTCAGGTGAAGCTGGGCGTTCACAGATAACAGATAACACACAGATAGCAGTCTAATGTTCTTGTAGTGAAAGTTAAATGTGGAGAACGCCCTGGTTCTCCACAGTATTTAAGTGAGGAGCCTTTTATCCAGTGTCCCTGTGTGATCCAGTCTCAGTCTGCCTGCTGCCACCAGTCCACCAATCTTAGTCTGTCTCCTGCTGACAGCAACAGCACATTACGTGAGTAACCTGCTTTTCGTTTTTTCATTTATTTTAGCATTTTTTATATTACTTTGTGTCACTTTTTTTTTACCAGACTGCACGTTAAAAACTCAAATACCAATTTTAATTACAATATATTGTTAAACATTGAGTGATTGTTCATAAAAGCCATGACTATTGAAGTCACAGATGAAGTCACAGATTACAATGAACCCACTTAAACAGATCATCTAGCTGTCTGATTTATTGTATTCTAATTTATTTTAAATATTTATTTCAATGATCAATAATTCAATCATGAATTTGAAAGTTGTGTCTTCTATCCACCACTTAATGTATGACTGATTTGATCCTTTTTCTGTCCCTAATTACAGGCACCAATGAAGAAAATGAAAGCTGAACAAATGCTGGGTCTGCTGTTGCTGATTCTGTGAGTATGCAAAAAAAAACAAGCTGTGCTGACAGCTTTCAACACCATCAGCCACTTTTTATGTCCATACCTGTCTACAATTAAATATAGCAGTTTTACGGTTTGAAGATAATGTCAGGGAATTTATTAAGTAAGGAAAATACGCCTTAATGCACCTTATCTCACCTAACGTAGATCAGGCCCAGCGCCAGGATTAAGTGACTTTGAGGGGTAAAAATGACCGAGTGCAAGTTGAGACTCCAGCGTCAACAAACCTGATTGAAGTGAGGAGTGGTGGGACGACAGCATAAAAATCCCAGTTTACTATAATTCTCTGTGCCCACCATCTCCCAACTCTACACTCTTCATCTAACATGAAAAAAGAAAGCCTGGTTTTCAGCCTGGACTTAAAAACTGAAACTGTTGAAAGTTTAATAACACTGGGTAACAAATTTTTATGAAAGGTCTGGTTCATTGCAGTTTTTGATGTTTCTTAGTCAAGTTTTGCACGCTGATTCAGAAAATCACATCAGTTTTTTCCTACCTTCAGTGGTTCTGGATGTATAGTTAGTATAGACGAGCAATCCGCTTTAACCAGCATGCATGGAATTTGCAAAATATTAACACCACTGGGAGCCACAATGTTTATTTTGCATGAACAAATAAAGTAATAATGCAAATAACCTTCAAAGCTCAAAGTTATAAGTATTACAAAAGACCGTATCAGCCGAGTCGCCAAGTTTAGTTTTTTCTAAAAATGACGTTTCTAACTAAACCCTTGAAACTACATGACCGTTACCACCGAAACCAGCGTGCCGAGATCATATAAAAAACACCACAAAATGTAATAAAACAAATTTTTGTTGCCTGTTGTAATTCTGGGCGATGAGTAAATAGCCGGCACCTTGAATGGGCACGGAGATGAAGAAAATAAAAGCTTAACAAATGCTGGGTTTGTTGTTACTGAGTCTGTGAGAGCTTTGCAGACTGTTTTAACACCATCTAAATCACTTTTTATATCCATTCCTGTCTACAATATAAAAACAGCATTTCAAATCTTTTACAGTTTTAAGCTAATGTCAGGGCACTTAAGTGCATTAAGGAAAATACACCCTAATGCATTTTATCTCGCACCTGACGGAGATCAGCCCCCGGCCAGGATTAAGTGACTTTGAGGGATAACAATGAACCATTAGATGGATTTCACACAATGGAAAAACAAAATTTGGGGCTGAAAATTGACAAGAATGGAAAAAAGGAGGGCTACATTTAAGTGGTGTATTCTGTCTATTCCTCCTTCCCATCATTAAGTAGCAGCTTTTTTTTGTTTTCAGTAGCAGCACCTTGAGTAAGTGTGGCGGTTCATAAGAGATGAATTCACATAGATATTGGGGTGCAAGGCCGTTCAAGGCTTTATAGGTCAATAGTAGAATCTTACAGTCAATACAAGATTTGAATTGAATTTCCTGGCTCCACAAGAAGTTGAATAAGCTTCTGGACCACGTGAAGCTTATTTAGGTTCTTGTTGAGAAACCATACCGCAGCTTTTACAGTAATCGTGTATGGAGGTAGTTAAGGCGTGGACTAATTTTTCTGCACCATGGAGGGTTAATGCACATCTTAACTTAGCAATATTTCACAGATGAATGAAAGCTATTTTAGTGATGGTACTTATATGTGTGTTGAATGAAAGATCAGGATCCATTTTGACTTTTACAGTTGATAGCAGAGGAACCAGCAAGATCAAGCATTAGACCTGACAGTTTGTTTCTAGTTGTATGCCATCTGTGTAGTAGTGGAAGCTAATCCCATGTTTCGGGTAATCATACCAAATGGCAGCATGTGAAGTGAAAGTGACCATTTGTCATACGAGAACATACCACAGCACACAGTGTAAACAGCACTAATTTCTTTCTCTACATTTAACCCATTTAACCAAGTGAAGCAGCACGAAGCCAGGAACATAGTATACTTGGTAGCAGTGTGTGGGGATGGTACCTTGCTCAAAAGTTCCTCAGAGGTGCCATTAGCACTCTTACAAGGTAGTTTAGTAATTACTTAACAAAAAACTGGGATTATTTTTGCACTATATTTAAGCACTCTTTTGTAGTCTCTCCTTCCAGGCGGAGTGGAAAGATTCCAGTTTGGTTGATTACCATTTACATTCTTCAAAGTCTTCGAACATTTTCTTTTATGCACATGTTTGATCATTAAATCAAGGGACGACCTTTTTCTGTCTGACTTTTAGAGGTGTGATGTAATATAGTGTGTATCGAAGAGAGTTCTCAAAGCATTCAGTAAAGGTATCTAAGAGTGCCAAATGAGGTTGATATTTCAGGGAAGTTTTCAATAAAACAATGAGCTGTGGTGGATGTTACTGTACGACTAATACGAAAGTGGGGGATATAAAAAACATTACAAAGGATATGGGCCTGAAGTAATATTAAATAGTCTTGCTGGGATCAGGCTGTGTTGGCTCGGACTGCCGGGTTAGCTCTTATTGGGTTAAAGAGTCACCACAGCATGTACTAAGGAAGCATGTCCTGGCAGTTGAATTACATTTGGAAAAAGGGAAATTGGGCTCTAAAAGCTCCAAAAGAACAACACCAGTATTTTCAATAAAACCAGTTTTTTCAAATGATAAATGAGTGTCTGCCTTGTTCTGTTTTTTTACAGGGGGCTTCAGTGGAAGGTTCATGCTCAGGTTCAGACTTTTAATGATGCGACAGCGTTCCAGCTCCCTGATTCCTACAATATTGCCTGGATGCAGAACCTGAATGATGACTGGCTCATTTCGGCGCTCACCCTGCCTGCATCCCATGACACCATGGCCCGTTACGGAGGTCCAGCGATAGACCGGCAGGCGTGGACACTGGAGGATCAGCTGAAGGCTGGGATTCGCTTCCTGGACCTCAAGGCATTTGCTTTTGAAAACACGCTGTACCTTGTGCATGGGGTCGTTTACGAGCACTCGACCTTCACCAAAGCTCTGGACACCATCAAGAAGTTCCTGTCCAATTACCCGAGTGAGACGGTTCTTATTCGAATAAAGCCAGAATTGTTTGATAAGAATAAAGTCCAGGAACTGGTTGAGACGGTAATAGCTAATGATGTTAACGTCTGGGTGCAATCCACCATGCCAACCATTGGTATGGCGAGAGGCAAGGTTGTATTTGTGCAGAAAGATAGTTTCAAACTGGGCCTTCCTTTAGAAGAAAGTGGCACCAAGGCAGAAAATGAGGTTGATAACATTCAGCACAAAGAGGAAGAAATCAAAAATAACCTGAACCAGGCCTTGACCCAGTGTGGAGGGGAGTCTGTTGTTCTGACCCATTCCAGTGGCACAGGCATTGGCACATTTGAGGGCATGTTTTTGACCCCCAAAAGAGTGGCAGAGAAGATCGACCCCTGGCTCTATACTTACTTGGAATCCTTTATTTCCACTGTGCCCCCTTTCTGTTTTGGCATCATATCCATGGACTTCCCAGGTTTTGACCTCATCCAAACGATCATCCAGTATAACAACATGCTGACATTCTCTGTCTAGATGTTCGCAATTTTACCTCGAAAGATGAGTTTAAATTTCAATTTAACGCCTTTTGATAAATGCAGTTTGTCACAAAGAGACAAAACCCATGTTTACATCAATCACTTAAAATTACATGTGCTAGAGTATCTATGGTTGTAATGGATTACATAATAAAGCTACAACAGTAAAATGTGTTTTGTGTGTTGTGATTTCTCCAACATTTAACCAGGTTAGACTGGTAGCTATACTGGAAATGATTAGAAACTACATTAGAAACTATATTAGAATATCAGGGCACTGTGACGTCCCCATAGCGGCCACCAGGGGCTATTGGTTTAAGTTCAGGGTTTTCACTTTTCTGTTTGGGTCATGTATTTAGTAATCATGTTAAGGTGATTGTGTTTGTTTATTGGTTCTTTGGGGGTTTGTGTTCTATATAAGGGGTTTTGTTTTGGTTGTGGATTGTGGGTTCTCCTTTGTTTTATGTTTTGTGTTGGTGGTTGTCCTGTGAAAGAGTTGAAACTGCATCGGCTCTCGAGCCTGGCTTTTGGTTTATGTTTTGGTTCTGTTAATAAAGACAAGCAAGAATGGATGTCTGCCTGCGTGCCTCATGCATGGGGATCCGGGCACAAAACGTGACAGGCAGCTGGTGGCCTTATGGTTAAGGCTTTGTCCATGTGATCAGAGGGTCATGGTTTTGAATCCTAGGACTGCTAGTGACACTACAGTACCCTTGAGCAAGATACTGTCCCCACACACTGCTCCCCTGCACCTCATGTTGGTGGCAGCCCACTGCTTCACCTGGTGAACAAGTTAAATGCAGAGAAAAAAAGAAAGAATTTCACATTGTTCACTGTGTGGTGTGCTCACACGTGACTACAATGGGCTACTTATATTAACTTATGTCAGTATATGTGTGTGTGTGTGTGTGTGTGTGTGTGTGTGTATATATATATATCGTATCACGATTCTTTTTGGGGGGGTGGAGAAGAGGAAAAATTCTAAGACACCATTTTGTTTGGAGATACCTTCTCTTTACCACAAAATTATAAATCAATAAACGCTTAAATACAGCTTCCTTTCCATTCATGCCGCACGAGGAGTTGAGTTGGAGTTGACACACCTCTCTCAGTTCACCGCTCCGTTCAAACAAAAATAATGCTCCGCCTAGCTGCCCGGAGCCCACAAAACTCACTCAAAACACAATAAAACAATTACACAGACACTCCAAAGCATTAATTACAACCTAGCTTGCTTATAGACACTTTTAAGCGCGGTGTCATAACTTCCACGTACTCACAGCAAATAAATTCAGCAAACAAAAGAGTCTGTCTGTATGTTTGTAAACTTGTGGGAGGGCACTTTGATACCCTAAGACCCTCAGCTATTGGTTAAAGCAAAGAAATTGACGTGAAAATCCTCCTATTACAGCAAAAAGATGTGGTAGCTTTGGATCTGGACGGGAAAGATTACTCTGGGAGATGGAAGGGGTGTGTCACGATTCAGCCTTCTCACACTGAGTATCACGATTTCAGTTTTGTATCATATATATATATATATATATATATATATACACACACATATACAGTAATCCCCCAGTTTTATGCGGATCAGCACTCGCGGATTCAGTCACACGCT
>JBBPCY010000023.1:3619629-3637389 GCA_037974405.1 Brachyalestes nurse
CCCTTAACCCCAAGTTGCTCCAGGGAGACTGTCCCCTGTAGTTAGGGAATGGAAGTCACTTTGGATAAAAGCATCTGATAAATCTGTAAATCTTTATCAGGTTACAGTAGCCCAAACTATACTCAAGTAAACAATTTATTTCTGTTTAATAGTGGTGCCTCACGTAAGAGTAAAAAAAAACTGTTAGTAGAAGCACACAATTAGCAGCTAAAAAAAAGAACATCTGAATAATTATGTTGCTTACAGAGATGCAGTTGAATTTCATTGTATAGCCATAGGAACCGAAAACTATTTTCTTCTTCATCTTTGGTGTCCTTTTCATTAAAAAAAAAATAAATGATACACCAGAAACGTAAGAGATTTTAGCAGTGGCAAAGCAATACAGACTAGTTCTGTAAGAAATAAATCCCTTTCCTCAGAAATACTGCTAGATTTTAAGTAAAACTATAAGCAAAGAATACTCATTAAAAGCGGCCGATACACTGTGAGAAATATTTGCTGTTTAAACTGTAAAATGTAAGTAACCTGGATACTTTAAAAATTTGTGTTTGTTGAACGTCTTAAGTTAACAGAACACCAATCTGTGTTTTATGTTGGGTTAACGTATTATTTGAATTTTAAGGTACATAAAATTCAGTCAGGTTTACTTACTTTTTACTTACTATTTAAAAAAGACTGAATCATTTTATAGTGTACATACCTGTAGTCTTTATGAAATTGATTATTACTCACTATGGATGTTCTACTGTACGTTTCTGTATCTTAAGTGTTACATGCTCTATGCATTTACACCAAGAAAAAAGATTATTTCCGAAACTATTTGAGTGCCAATAGCACCCCTTGTGGAGAATCTTCAGTCTGCTAATGTGAGCAAGTTAGTGAGTCGCAAGTCAGGTTCACAGAGTGAATCACATTTAAACACTTCAACTCATCTCTGTAAGCCTTATAATTACATCGAATACTGGCTCTTTTGATTCTGATTACAGGTCTAAGCGCCAATTATTTCCAATAAATATGTATAACAGATTTACCTTGCAGAAATTAGCATAGAATTGTAATTTTGTTTAAAACGATACTTGTACAGTCAATCTTTGCTGTTGTGCTACCTTAAGTTCTGTATCTTTGTTTTAACAGCCCACCGAATGCTTGAAGGTTCTAGCAACAAGCAGCTGGAATCCTCCTCCAGGAAATAGAAAGATGCACGGTGATCTCATGTACTTGAACGTGGTTACCATGGAGGACAGACACTGCAGCGTTACAGCATCCACCCGGGGCTTTTATCTCAATCAGTGCGTAACCAGAAAAGGTTATGAAAATACTCTGAAGTTGGAACACATCAGAGAGACCTTTCTGACAAAGACACTAACAAGAAAATTGGTCTATCTGTTAATAGTTAACATTACATAATGTATGAATTTGCCCTGTATATTTTTATCTAACCTCTTGTAAGTATGGATGGTGCTGTTTTGTCTTTTATAGGTCTACTACTTACACCTTTAACCCAAAGCCAGCAAGTCCCAGTGTGCTTAGTCATTCTCTTGTGGAGCTGCTTAGTCAGATCAGTCCAGTTTTTAAGAAGAACTTCAGTGCTTTACTGAAAAATAGGTACCGTTTTTTTTTTCTAAGCGTAGTGCTGATTATCATTGTTTTCACCAAACAGATTAGCTGTGTTTTGGCAAGAATGGCTGTGGGTAACACTTCTGTGGTATTTTTTTTGTTGTTGTTGTTTTTCAGAACTTTAACACACCCCTTTGAAAGGATATCTACTCCATTCCAACTGTTCAGCTGGGCTGCTCCAGTCCAAGACCACGCCATGGATTGTGTTCGAGCTGAGGATATAAGCTCCTCTCACCTAGGCTATGAAGACCATGTGCCTGGACAGGTAGTCTCCAGGTCTTCGAGGAATATGTGCTTGCCATAGCAAAATGTGATATTATGTTTCTTTAGAGTATTCAGCTGGTGGCCTAGTGTTTATTGTGTTAGCCCTGCAATCAGAAGGTTGTGGGTTCGAATCCCAACTGCTAGTGTCACCACTGAGGTTCCCTTGAGCAAGGTACTGTCTCCACACACTGCTCCCCGGGCGCCCCTCGTTGGTGGCAGCCCCATGCTTCATGAGTGACTATAAGAGTTTTTAAATTAATTAAATTTCTTGAGAGTATTCATTTAGGCTTACATTTAGAATAATGATTGAAACATGCCCCAAAGTGCTTGATAAAAACATCCCTTGTCCATGGCGAAAGCCTTTCATGAATTTTCATAGTTAATTATTCCAGAGCAAAGTAACCTTGCAAATAATTCAGGGAAAGAAAATTATTTAAACATAATTTACAGTGTGATGGAGAAAGTCACTACTCATTTTATGATACGTAATGGATGTCTGAATTTGTTATGTGTATTAAATATAGATTCGTGACTGGAATGAGGAGCTTCAGAGCACCAGAGAGCTTCCACGCAAAACCCTCACTGATCGTCTGCTGAGAGATAGAGCCATCTTCAAGGTGAGGCTAACACACCCTGCATTTAAAGGGCCCATAGCCTAAAATGTGTTGTATTTGTTTTTTGGGGTTTTTTAGTGCTTCATATAATGATTGTGTGGTTTATTTACCAGAAGTTAAATTTACCATGAACATTTTCCAACCTCTCTGTATCCGTTTAACTGCTTGTTTTGTTTTGCTGTGTATTTTTCCTTTTTCTTAGTCTAAGGAGTGAACAGTATGTTTAACAATGTTTACATAGTACATCACACTGTTTTATTTAAGAAACTGGCAGGAGTTTTTATGATATGGGCCCGTTAAAATAGGTTATATTAGGCTTTCATGAAATTTATACAATTTTTACCAAAGAAATAGACCTGTCTCTGAATATCGTCAGGCCAGCAGTGACTTTGTGAACACGGCTACACGTGGTGCGATGGCAGTGATTGATGGCAATGTGATGCCCATCAACCCTAGTGAAGAGCCCCGCAATCAGATGTTCATCTGGAACAGTATCTTCTTCAGCCTGGGCTTCGACGTGCGAGAACACTACCAGGAGCTGGGTGGTGAGGCTGCAGCTCATGCTGCCTCAACGATTGACCTGAATGGTGTTATGGCATACAGCGCTGTGGATGCAGAGGACCTATATGTGGTTGGTACCGTGGTGGTGGATTATCGAGGGTACCGCGTCACAGCACAGTCAATCATTCCAGGCATTCTGGAGCGTGGTCAGGAGCAGAGTGTTGTTTATGGTTCCATTGACTTCGGAAAGACTGTCGTCTCTAATGACAAGTAAGTTGGTTCTGGTATTGAATGTATGTGTGTGTGTGTGTGTATATATATGTACATATTCATTCACACAACTTTAGAAAATTCAGCAAAAGAAGTGCATTTATGCAAACACATTTAAAAAGATTTCTGTTTCTTTCTACAGTTCTTGTTTGTCTATTTCATATGCAGATAAGCAGATTTAAAGGATTAAGTTGGTCAAGAACTCATATGTCGTCAGCAATTAAATAAATGTCTCTGAACATCCCAAGGTACCTGAAGCTGTTGGACAAACCCAGTAAGCAGCTGAGAATGCAGCGCCATCTAGTGCTCAACAAAGATGACACAGCTGTGGAGGTGTGCTCCTCTGTGGAATGTAAGGGCATTGTGGGTAACGATGGCCGTCACTACATCCTGGACCTGCTCTTCACATTTCCGCCTGATCTCAACTTCCTGCCTGTGGAAGGGGAGGAGCTAAAGCCTGAATGCCAGCAACTCGGTTTTCCACAGCAACACCCACATCGCTTAGCATGTCTGAGGCAAGAGCTGATTGAGGCTTTTGTAAAGAACAGGTAACCTCCTTCCACATTTTATAGCGTAAAGTGACCATTCGTGTCATACGTGAACACAGCACACAGTGTGAACAGTGTGAAATTCTTTCTCTGTATTTAACCCTGTCACCAAGAGAAGCAGTGGGCAGCCACAAACACAGCTTGCTCAAGGGAACCTCAGTGGTGCCACCAGCAGTCTTGGAAGTCGAACCCATGACTTTCTGATCGCCCAAACCACTAGGCCACCAGCTGCTCCACAATCTGATACACCTACTGATTAATTGTGAAAACTGTTATAACCTATATAGCCTACATTTATAACTGTAGTTCAGCCTGTCTAGTTAAAGGCCCCATATTTTACATTTTTCTTGTATTTTATTTTTTCACTTGAAGTCCACTTCTAGCATTTATATCATTTTATGTACTTAAAAGGTCCCAGAGTGGAAGTCTAAGTGTTGCCTCTATTATCCACAGCCATCCAGTTTAAGAGAACAAATTTAGCCTCATCACACAAAGCTGGGCAGTGTGGGCATTTTGTTAGCCGACTTAACTGAATTGTCATTTAGTGTTTTCCTCCAAGTGCAGTGCGTTGTCCAATGCCATTATATTGGTGGAAGTTTGAAAAGATGCCATGGCTGTTCTCGTGAGGGGAGCATGTGCTGACCTTCACAGAATATAAATGGAAAAATATAAATATAAATGGTTTTGGTGACAGATACAGTAAATTCAAAACTGGCTGTTTTTACTGCCTAGTTTTACATGTATAAATGTTTAAGTTTCTATAAATAAGTTATTTTTAATAATAGGGTCTCTTTAACGACTGTCCAACTATCAATGTCTGAATGCTCACAGGTACATTTTTTATTCTATTTACATGTTAACCTTTGTTCCTTTAGATATCACTTGTTTATGGAAGCCGCCTATAAGCGTGAAGAAGACAAGGCTCCTGTTTCTCCTCTGGGATGCTCCAATGCAGAAACAAACATCTCCATGCAGAATATAGATAGTACTTCAGACACTCCTGTCCAGGCCAGTTCTTCGAAAGATCCTATGCCATCTTCCTGCAATTCCTTTGATATACGCTTCAATCCTGATGTTTTCTCACCAGGTGGGTTGGTTAGTTTGTAGCTAATAATGACGGAATCAATAACGTATTCTGATTTTCCTTTCGGAAGTCTATGGAAATTGGAAGCTGCTATAAACGCTTAAGAAATATGTTGGCAATTTTAAGATAAGATAAGATAAGATAAACCTATTAGTCCCACAAGTGGAAAATTTGTTTTGCCATGGCAGAAAGTGGACAGTACAAAGTTAAAAATTAAGAAACAACAGAATAAAGTAGAATGAAAAAGAATAAAAATAGAATACTAACAGTGCAATATAAAATGTATAAAATGTGCACTATACAATCAGGAGATATAGAATATGGACATCTGTGTAGTAAAATGTTTACATAAATATATTTTTAGACTATATGTAAACAAAGTTGACTAAGTGTTATATCAACTTTGTTTACATATATTTACTATTTAACAGTAATGATAAATATACATGGCTTTGCAACATTTCCTTTGCATTGAATAAATGCATCTTTGTTTATCTATTTGCAATATTGTAAAAATGTGTTTTGACTGTTTATCCATATGAATTCATCAGAGACTGAAAATCAGTTTCTTTGGAATGTGTTCACGTTCAAGGTGTGTGTTTCCCGAAGGAAAGCTGTGAGGAGATTCAGGAACAGAAACAGCTTTTAAAGGAGGCTGCAACATTCCTCATTTCCAGCCAGATCCCTGCCTTAGTGAGTGATTTTAATTTGGTCAGAATCACACAAATATTACATTTTCATCAATACTATTTGTCTGTACTAAGATCTGTCATTTATCTATAAATTACATTGGATAAAAATGCCTGAAATGTAATGGTGCTTTTCTGTGATTATGTAGATTAGAAGTTGTCTAGATCACACCACAATGCCCATGGATGGTGTCACACTGACTGAGGCTCTACATCAGCATGGCCTCAATGTCCGATACCTGGGCACAGTACTGGAGTATTTTGAAAAGAATCACCAGAAACAGAGGCTGAACCATGTTTATGTGAGTCTGTGTCCTTTTTTCCTTTTTGATTCGTTAACATCTCTTGCAATGTGAGTGATATGTTCTTTTGTCTTCTTATAGAGAATTGCACTGTGTGAGCTGATCACCAGAAGTGCAAAACATCTGTTCAAGACATATTTGCTAGTAGGTCTCCAATTGTTTTTACTCTTGCGGTCCTGAACTTTACAAAGGTTAATATAGCACCGTTTTAGAAGAAAATTATGTCTGTTTGCATTTACTTGTTAAAAACACAAAATAAATAATAATAAAATAATAAATACAAATAAACAAACACACGATTGTTTTAGCTAAATCATTTCCAAACCTCTTCTCACCATATTTACAGTTACCATGCACCGCGTGACTCAGGTGAATAATCTTTCATTAAATTAAATCAGGGACAGCCATTGGAATGTAATATGTTCATACAGTGGCTTAAACACACTGAGGAGACAGGGATCTAACGGTATTGTTCCAAGCCAGATATAGTATTATACAGATTCAAGATTCAAAATTCAAAATGTTTATTGTCATATGTACAGTTCTTACTTTGCTGTCCACGCAAATGCCGAGATTAGAGTTAAGAGTTTTTATAAAAAATAAGTTAGTAAAGACTTAAGTGTAATGTGCAGATGTAGATAAATATTAACTGTGCTTTGCAAATTGAAGGAAATGTGCAAAAGAGCTTAATGTGTAAAAATGACAGTATGAGGTAGGTCAGCTGTTAAGGAGTCAGTGATGGCAGTGGGCAAGAAGGAGTTGTTAAATCCGTGAGGTTCTAGATTTCACACTTCTGAACCTTTGTTCTGAGGGCAGAAGGGCAAATAGTGTTTTTACTGGCAAGTAAATAGTTTTAAACAGTTATCACAGTCCTCAGACTTTTTCACACCACTGTTTTGATTGAGCATATTTTGTTGCTCTTTTTGCCATTTCTTGCAGATATTTCTGAGCTTAGTGCAGTAAAATCATCTTTGCCTTTTTTGCTATCAGGCTGTGGAGCCATCTGCCCTGTCTGCCTCAGTCAGCCATTTCCTGAACTGCTTCCTCAGCTCCTCACCTGATGTGCCAGGATCACAGCAGATGGACAGACTGGCGTCCAGGCGCAGGAGCCGGCGGAGGCGGAGCCGAGGCTCAGTGGGAGGAGCAGTAATGGCCTGGGCAGGCCTGACCTCCTGTGAGCTCTGGAGAACGATCCAAGCTGAGGCTCTGGAGTACTACCATTATCATTTGCCATGGTGAGAGCTGGGAAACAAACTAATGCAACACCCCTGAAGAGTGGTGATGTTTGCTCATTCACACAGCTACACCGGCCATCTACTGCAACTCATAATGTCCATGTTCATGATTCATCACTGACTTATGCTACGGTGTGAGTTTTGAAAAATGTTTTGCAATTCGTTCCATTTTCCAGCAAGCAACACAACATCTACATTAACCCAAGAAAAATTTACCAAATTTTTTCAGTAAGTTTGCAGTGCTGTACCCCCTAGTCTGCACATTCTGTGGGTAAGGCCTGCACAGTCTTTACCAATAACAGTCCCTTTCATTCAAAAGAACTGGATAAAAAGGTCCAAATTAAACTCTGCATCACCAGCATCACCAGGAGCAAAGCAAAAGAAACATTACACAATTGCTGCTCACTTTTTGTTGTATGGTAAGAATCCTTTTTTTGTGAAAATTAGTTTATGTTTTACAGTAATTGTAGCTTCCAAACATGCGGCCTGTAGTGTACATAACTGTCATGCAGGGTTCCTTTGTAACAGACTCAAATGTCTTTACTGTACCTGTAGTGAGAATGTAGAGCAGGCGGTGGATAAATGTGGTCTCCAACGGATTACCCTGCTCAGAGAGATTTCCATCAAAACAGGGATCCAGGTAAGACAGCATCTATCTGCTTTCCATCTTAACAAGAAGGCCTGCTGACACTTAATATTCTCTCTTTGGCATTGTGGTAACCGTTCACTGCTATATTTCTCACTCCTGCTTTCCATCACCCCCATTTGCTCCCTTACCCTGTCCCACTTTTATACCCTCATACAAACACGGCGCTCAGATCCTTATCAGAGAGTATCACTTTGATGCTAAGCACAGGCCGGTGTTCACTGAGGAGGATGTCCTCAACATTTTTCCCATAGTAAAGCACATCAGCCCCAGAGCCAATGATGGCCTCTATCTGCTACACTGTGGTCAAGCCAAGGTCCAGCAAGGTGAGCAAATGATTTGCAGCATATTTTGCTTAGTTACTAGGCAGTACAAAATAACAGTTATGATTATTAATGTAATCCATGCATCACAGTTAACTGTACTGGATCCATAAAAAGAAGAAAAAAAGTTTCCCAGTGTTATTAGATAATATTTATACCTACCAAACTGTAGATGTAAATGTTATGAAAATATTGTAATAGTAGAAACACTTTGCAAGACCTGCCATTATTCTGGAGATGCAATGTCCCAGTTGTCGAGGCATCACATTTTGCTCAGATCATTAAGCATTTTTCCAGCTACCAACACATCAACTGAAAGAACTGACTGTTTACATTTTGTCTAGCATATTCCACCACTTGACAGGTACCATTGTATCAAGATAATTAACATTATTCACTTCACCTGTCAGTGATTTTAAGGTTGTGTCTGGTCAGTGAATAGTGTGGGTGGCAAAAGGCAAAAAAAAGCTTTTAGGATAATAAAATCAATCAAAACAAACTAAGTCTACTCTGTCACAACTCAAAATTTCAGCCTATCCAGTCTTTGTCCTTTCTAACTAAGGTCCTCCTCTCAACAACAGCTGTGCTCATAAATTTACATACCTGTGCAGAACTTGTGAAATATGTGGATCTGAGAAAACTTCTTCATCCACAACTATCACAAAAGACTACAAGCCCTAAAGGGGGGAGAAACACAGTATTGAGAACTGAGGGCATGCAAAATTTTCTTAATTGTTATGTTTTCTTTAATGACTGTTATTTAAAAAATAAGAGATACTTTTTGCTTGATTACTCATGTTTTCCTGACAGAATGGAACACATCTTACAAAATATTCCAGGGTATGTAAATTTACAAGCACAACTGTAGCTATAGAGAGTTCTGGCTCCTCCCTTGATTATTATTAAACTGCCTCTCATCAAGGGAAGCTCTGCTCGTATGTCCTTGGACTTTAATGACTCTGCTTCTCCATCACTACAATTTATACAATTTATAAATTATGCCACATAGCCTTTAATCTGTATGTTTTCAGGCTGTCTGAAAGAAGGGTGTGAAATGATTAGCCAGGCTTTGGGGCTGTTCACTAATGTGTACGGGGCTCTGCACCGGGATGTCTGCACCTGTCTTCGTCTTCTGGGACGCATTTACTACATCCTTGGGGACTATTCTGAGGTGTGGTTGAAGCACACTTTACCATATGGAACAAAGCTATCCATAGAACACTCTGTATGCACACTGTAGCTCCTCCATGTAAACACTAAACACTGCAGGTTTACTTCTTTAGTTTTACATAAGAGCTACAAGGCTAATGTTGCTAATAAGAAACTTAAATCCCACCCATTAAAACTTTGCAAGCTGAATGTTAAAACTCATCACATCATGTTGAGTTAAAGGGGACATATTATGCAAAACTCACTTTTTGCATCCTTTTGTATTTCCATTTGGGTCTCTACCACTCCTATAAACACTTGCGAAAAAGACCGGTTTCTGTAAGTCAATTGAGAGATTTTGGTGTCAGGAATCATATGCTTCTATGAGCCGTTTGGACGGCTCCCTTATCCTGACATCAGGATAAGGAAATTTGCATAGAACCGCCCCTCATCTGTCGAGCTCCCACCCACTAGATTAGTTGAAGATCTGCCATTTTTGACACCGAGCGCTGCGACTACAGGCAAAGGTAAGTCACATGAAGTGTGTGTTCAGCTTGCTCTGGGTCCGACTTGGGGTCCAACATATAGGGCTGGGTAGCGCCTCTGTTTTCTGAAATTTTCATGTGTGGTAAACGCAGCGTAAGTGTGGGATAGGTGGGGCGCAGCCAGCAACAGCTTATTTGCATAAAAGTGACAGAGCCCTTAAACGGCTAATTTTGAAAGGGACTGAAACTGTCAAGAATAGAGCTGGTGAGATTTCTTTATATGAGAGTGATTTTGTGCAAAGAACTTCATGAACATGTTTTGTAGCCCATAGACCCACTATAACCAGTTTAAAAATATGTCACCTTTAAGTAATATCAAATACACTTCCTTGTGTAGTTTCTGACACTGCATTACATGATCCTGTCAATAAAACGCTATATAAAGTACACATAGCTAAACACAGTAGCAACCATATTGGAGTCAGAATGCTGCCTATAGTTTTTCCCAGCAGTTCCAGTTCCCAGGTTTATATGTTTTGTTTTATTTTATCAGGCACTGAGTCACCAGCAGAGGGCTGTACTTATCAGTGAAAGAGTGCTTGGGATTGAGCATCCAAACACAATACAGGAATATGTAAGTGTGGGCGCATTCTTCAGTGTGTGTACTTTAAGTGTCAGGACCATTTATTTATAACCACATGTAAGAAAAAACTTGAGTAAAGTTTGAATATAGTTCAATGAATGCATCAATTGTCTCCCTCATTTGCTTCAGTACAGTAACAAGCCCTTTTCCTTCATTTGTAGAAACACCTGGGTCTTTACTGTTTTGCGGGTGGGCAGGCGAACACGGCGCTACGGCTGCTGTACCGTGCCCGTTATCTCCTCCTGCTGGTGTGTGGAGAGGATCACCCAGAGATGGCCTTAATAGATGTGAGTAAAACCAACATGGTACTAACCGTCACTGTCTTTACCTTGAATATATAGATTACTCCACTAATCTAATTTTGAACCATACTCCCATAGGCATGAAGAATTCATAAAAACCCATGCAGCTGCATGTAACTATATGAACAAATCTACAAAAATGTCCACTACCAGTCAAACGTTTGTGCACAAGACAGGTTTTTAACACTTATCCAAAACTGCAGATGTAAATGTGTGACTCCTATTAACTGGTGATGCAGAGTCAAATTCTAGACTGTCCTTTAACTTTAAATGCACTTGTTCACTGTTTCATCCCACTGATTGTAACTTAATAGCTTGTTAAATATCTAACGCTTGCCTGGTGATCCACTTTATAATTGTATAAAGTATAAAATATATTAGGTGGCTTTTACAGGCCAGTAGTGATGAATACAAAAATACAATAAGACATACAAAAGACATTTTCTGGCTAATAAAGATACACAAATGGTGCATATAGTGTCTGTTAGAAAGAATTTTGAGTGTATTTTTAGTAAATATTTACTGAGTAAAATGAAAATATGGAAAATCTCAATGTGTGCAAAAACTTTTGACTGGAAGTGTACATACTGATACATATACATAAACATATAATTGTACATGTATCTCATTTGAGCCGTCCTCAGGCACAATATATTCCGAAAAACCTATTTAGGGTTTTTGTCTTTTGGTGGGCTGAAAACATGGGGCTTCAAAACATACTGCAGAAGGGGTGAGTGGGCACAAAATATAGTTGGATAAAATGTAAAATCAACTTGTTAGGTTCATTGACAGGGTTAAGGAGAACAGGATAATTCCTTATGTATTCCTACAGCATAAACTAATTTTGACAGATATTTCTCAGGATTCACAATGAAGACCATGAAAGTCGATGCCTATATTATTTCGATCCCCCCTATTCGTTGCTATAATATGGTTTAATTTTAACACACATTACTCATTGCAAAGCTAAACAGGCCTGTCCATGGCAGGACAGGGGAGAACGTTATTTCCCTCCTATATTAACTGCACTGTCATGTAAATTGCATTTTGTTATTCTAAGGTTACACTTTTGATAGTGTCTCAACGTCATATTCAAATAATTTCAAATAATATTTATTTTTGATGAATAATATTTATTTTTTTAGGTTGCAAAGCTTGTCTGGTTTAAACAACATATAACTGTATTGAATTCATTGCAGTTTCATAATCTTCATCATTTTAATGCTTTTAGTGACTGTTACAATCAGCCCCTCATTCACACTGCCATTGTTTACATCTGTCAGTAAAAGGTAGTTTCAGGAAATTTGTGACAAATTCATCTCAAATTTCTGCCCCACCCTGCCCTAAAATAGCATTAATTTAAAGGCTATGTAAACACAGTAAGATATAACAATACTATCTATCACATTTTCTGCATATCATTTGTTGGTATATGCTCTATTGTCCACTCAGAGTAAGATTGGTCTCGTACTGCATGGCGTGATGGAGTGTGACCTCGCCTTGAAGTTTCTAGAGAATGCCCTGGCTTTGACCTCCAAATACCAGGGGCCCAGCTCCCTTAAAGTGGCACAAAGGTGAGGAATGAACCAGCACAAACACACCTGAAGAAACTGACATGATGGAAAGTTTTAGATGTAATTTTGATATATGCCAAAGAAAAATTCTCCTCCATTCTCTGTTGTAGTCACCATTTGCTGGCGAAGGTGTATGAAAGCAAAGGGGAGTTCCGCTCTGCGCTGAGGCACGAGAAGGAGCGCTACATGATTTATAGGAATCAGGTGATTTCTATCAGGACCCATGCCTGATGCCACTGAGGAGCACATTTATACAAAAAGAACCCAATGTGACACACTTGCACTACAGTGTAGTTCAAGAAACTGAAAAATGAGGGCATACGTGGCGAGAAGATGGCATCACGGTCATGACTGTTGTGTTTCCACAGGTTGGAGAGGCACATGAGAAGACCCGAGAAAGCTCAGAGTACCTGAAACATCTGACGCATCAAGCTGTGATTCTGCAGAGGACCATGAACATGATCTACAAAAACAGTTCTGGGTCTAGTATTACTCCTCTCAAAGTAAGTAGTGTGATTTGTGTGTGTGTATGTTTTGTTCGTCAGTGAATTATCCTGAATGGTTTTTCTTAAACACAGCTGACTGCCCCGAGCCGTCTGTGGATCGTGGAGCAGCTGAATCTTGTGACTGGCATTGTCCTGATTCCACTCAGGTAAGCTGTGACTACTAAGAACAGAACGGATTGTTGAGTGTAAATCTAGGTTGCCTGCTCCATCTGACAGCAATCCAGTGTGAGTGCTTTGCTGTAGCTATGTACATAGGCAGGGGTTGACATCATTTTTTTGTTCTAGTACTCTAAGTACCTACATGAATGAATTGGTACTCAGCTAACTTAAAAATCGTCTGCTTTTTATTTTGTGCATTTTTGTGCTAAATTATTAAGAAAAATATAATTTATTAACATTAGCCTAAATTTCCTGTAAAACTATAGTCTATACATTTTAAATACTGTTCTGTCGAGAGAAAACAAAGCAGCCGTATAAGAAAACACAACCTTGGGATGGTGAAATATCGCTGTACTCAGAGGCGGGAGGTTTGAAAGTAGCCAATCCGAGAGCGTGATTAATTTCTCTTTGCTGCTGATTGGCTGTTCCCCTGTGACACATTAGAACAGAACATGTAGCATCTTGAGTTAAAATTACAATTTACAATTTTTTAAGGGTAGTGAATTAAACAGAGTTTTAAATGAAATTAAAGTGTTTTGGGAGCATATTTACATTTTAGACTATAAAAATAGGCATTTATAGGCACATCAGAAATGTACCACATCACAAATTTCCAGTTTTTTACTATTCACCATTGCTCCAGCCCACAAAATGTGAAGTGTTACACTAAGACTAATCATATACACATTTGTAACAAAAAAAAAATTCATTTTACGTAATCGACTGAAATCTGTATTTACAAACACACGTGTACATGAGGTCCTGCTGGTTTGACCGAAGATTGCATTATAATGGGCAGCAGAATTCATGTTTATTAATTAAGCTGCACAGTAACCAAGAAGCTGTTTCATCAAGAGTGTACGTTTTATTCTGTTTTATTTAAATCAAGTTGTCAGTTTTAATCAAGTAATCGTGACAGACCCAATCTGGAAGTACAGCTGCCGTCTGGCTTGTTTTATTAAAAGAAGCAGCAAAAGAGTTTTTTCATTAAAAATATTTAATTCACTATTTAATTTACAATAAGTTTTGAGGCCTTGGCTAGTTTTAAGGTCAGATCCTGAGGACTGTGAATGACTGAATCAAATTGATTTTGAATCAAATTGATCTGATTCCTGCCTTCTTAAATGCCTATTTTAAATCTTAAAAATGTATTTCCTGTTTCTCCAACATGACACTGCTTGTCTACTCTATACATCCAAAGCAACAAAGACCTAGAGACCCTCAGAGCAAACCCCCAGTAAACAGCTGCTCAAATGAAGCATCATAAAGAACACAGCCTGCTTCCTCAGAGGACCAATTTCTAGCAGTGAAAATTAACTGCAGTATATGTAAGAACAGCACTCACAGTGATGTCAAGAAGCAAGAGGACCATAAAAGAAAATGTGAGGAAATTTGAGGGATTTATTTTAATTGCTGGACACATGTTTAAAATGCACTGGAAAGGTTTTTTTTTGCATGTTTGGAAAAGTTTCATCTTTGGTCTTACTGCTGTCAGTGAAAGCAAAGCAATGTTTGAAATGTTTTGGTTTGCAAAAAAACCCCTAATATTCTAAATAATTCTAATATAATTAGCAATGAATGTAAGCCTTTCAGCACTTATCAATAATATAACTGCTTATGCTGGTAAATGCCTTATTTTGTGTCTTTGTATGTGATTACTGTATGAATGAGCTATGTTTGGAATCACACTAATCTGAAGTACTTGTTTGAGAGGATTTGCATGTACCGGTGAGGTTGCTTTTTATAGGCTACAGACGTGAAAACGCATTAACTGCACTGTGTGACATGCTTGGTGCAAAGTGCTAAAATAAATCAATTTCACTGAAGTTAAATTGATCACTGTGCCCTTTTTTAGTGGAAAGCTAAAAAATATTATATGAGCCCAAATGTACACCACTGAATACAGTTCATGGTTCATTTTCCCGTAACTAGTGTTAATTTGATAAGACATTATGTGATCTGTACCCTACACCTAACCAAGGATATACCGTAAACATGGCCTAGATCGTATGCCGAACTACATATGCTTGACAAACATTGATTCTCAGTATGCTACAATGACAGTTCACATAAATGTCATTCATACAAAGTATTACAGAGTATCATCACCAAGCATGATTGAAATCAGGGTACATTCACAAGAAAAACGTAGCAAATCACATATTCCAAAATTCCACTAGTACAGAATAATGACAAAAATCCTTCAACAAATGTGGTTTATTCTGATATTTAGAAGTCAAAGAAAAGCATGTAAGCATGACTCATACATCTGTAAGTGACACGAGCTTCAAGTGATACATTGAAAGGTAAGTCATGTTAAGTGATATATTAAAGGGTTCGTATGCTGGAAAACTGCTCCAAACTTTTCTATTCATTGTTTTTGTGATGCCACAAAAACCAAAACATACAGTGAGGAAATCCCAAAATGCAATCTGAGATGAACCACTTACTTTACTGAGAATTGGCGGGGTTAGACTGCTGTGAGCTGAATAGGCAGATATACAGTGAAGTTAAACAAGTATTCAGACACCTCACAGTTTTGGGTATTTAATGCACTTTCAGTAGACGTACTCTCTTGGAATTTACACACACAGTGTCTTTTCACTTTGTACTGAAAAAAATGAAAAAACTACATAATTTGTCTCCAACTGTAAATGCTAAAGGGGTGTTTCAGCACAGACTGCTTTTTTTAATCAGGCATGATACAGGGCAAATACTATTTAGTGTTTTGTCCACGTAGGTTATGATTGGACGGGTCCCATAAGGATAATGGGGGCTGCTCTAGTGTACTTTGTCTCATTTGAGGAAATTAGACAAGCTCACACTTTGCCCAAGACGAAACACTGTATCAGCTGCTTGTGTTCCAGGATTTTAAGAGTTTAATGCTTCATTAAAAAGCAAAATGTTACAAAATGTGTTTGAACATTACAATATAACAGATAAGATTACATTGTTTATTCCAAATCACATTGATTTAAGTAAAAAAGATTACCGACATGTTTAAATGTCTGTATGTCTTAGAATACCAAGGTGCTCCTGACAGGGTTGTTTCAAACATTGGTTACATTTACAACAACGCTAAAACCACCTGCCTAATATTGTGTACGTTACCCTCATGCCACCAATACAGGTCAGACTGGAGTGCTGTGGTATCTACAACAAGTAGATCAGATTTGTCCAGCATATCCCACAGATGCCCAGTCACATTGAGATCTGGGGACTTTGGAAGTCAACACCTTGAACTCTTTATCATGTTCCTCAAATTGTTCCTGAACAATGTTTGCAGTTTTTCATGGCACATTATCTTCGTAAAAGAGACTACTGCCATGAAGGGATTAATGTTGCCATGAAAGAAAGTTTGGGTAGGCGTTACATGCCAACGTAACATCCACATGAATCCCAGGACCTACACAATCACACAGGCTCCACTGGCTTGCCATCTTTTCATGCAGTCTGATGCCATCTCTTCTACAGGTAATTGAATAACATGCTCCCAGCCACATGATGTAAAGGAAAATATTATTCCTCAAACCAGACCTCCCTCTTCCACTCCATTGTGGCTCAGTTTAGGTGTGCCCAGTGTAATCACTTTCGGTGGTGGACAGGTGTCAGCATGGGCTACAGCAGGCCCACACACAACAAGCTGGGATTCACAGTGTGTTTTAACATTTTTATATTATAGTCAGCCTTCACTTTTTCTGCAGTTTGCTCTACAGTAGCTCTTCTGTAATATCAGCCAAGACAAACTAGCATTCACTCCCCACATCCCTGCATGCATCAATGAACCTCAAGTCCCTATGACCCTGTTACTGGTTGTCCTTCCTTGGAACAATTTTGTTAGTGTGGAACTCTGTGCTGTGGTCCAGCAGATTTTGGTGATTTCCCTGCTCAGAAACACCTGGTTAATTGTCAGTCACCTCACCAGTTGTTTGAGGAGTAATAAAAATTAGGAGAACTACCATCAAACTGTGCTGGACACCGACCCTTCAGGACCGGAGCATTGCTGGAGCTGTAAGGTAAACATTGCTAACAAACACTAAGAAGCCAACACTAAAAAAAAAAATACAAACCTGTCTCAACCTGCTTAAATCTAAAACTTCATTAATGTGGCATGGCTTACTATAGGCAATTTTGGTTTATGCATTTCTCATGGCCATTATAAAAAAAATGACTCTTTAAATCAACACTACAACACCTGACGAGGTTTGAGAAAACAGACCCTGTTGCCTAAACAAATGACTCAAGTTTTTTATAGCTCAAAGTTGGTCATCCTTCTAAAGCACATTGATTGTGCCATCGTAATGAAGAGCTGGATGTGATTTGTGCAGGTTGATAAACGTTTTTGGGGATGTTTTTATGGAAAATATTTGACTGTTCTTGAGTGACTTTAATGTTTGTTAGTGACATTAGCCTTGTAGCTTCAGCGTTAAATTAAAGAAGAAAAATTTGGACTTCGGATATATCTTGGCTGATCAACTACTTCTGAAGTGGGAAATTGTGTTAGTTTGATCATTTGTATCACATCCAGCAGCTCTCAGTATAAGAGGTGAACTTCCTGTTTGTGAGGTGGATTTTGTGTTTTTTTGGGGGGATCATTTTGGTTTAAAATTCAGCTAAAGTAAAGTACTCCAGTGAGAGGTGTGATCAGTTGCAAAGCAGCTCAGATACTGTCACCAAGAAACATAACCAGTATCTATCCTAAATATGAAGGATTTATACGTAACTCACTCTCCGCACAAATAGGGTTGAGTATAAGTATTACCATTTGAAAAATGGCAGACATTCATCCCATTGGCTCTCACTTAATAGCTCTGACAGTTGTCTGGTGATCCATATTATATTATTATAG
>JBBPCY010000023.1:3637489-3662118 GCA_037974405.1 Brachyalestes nurse
GGGGGCAGTGGGAGAGAGATAGAGAGGGGGTGTGGGTGGGAGAGAGAGAGAGAGAGAGATAGACAGAGATAGAGGGAGCGCGAGAGAGAGAGCGCGAGAGAGAGAGAGAGAGTGGGGAAAAGTGTGTGTGAGTGAGAGAGAAAGTGTGTTTGAGAGCGAGGAGCGGACAGACAGATTCGGAGACCGGAGACCACCTCACCAGAACAATCTCTGTTTATTTATCCTGTTTTTTATCAGCCTGTGTGATTTACATGCCGGACTGAGCCCCTCCGCTCGAAGAGGTAAGACGCGCTCCGTGTGTCGGGTGGTGTCCGGGGAGGGAGGCTGGAGAGCCGGGGAGAGAGTCTCTCTCAGCCCGCCGCGGAGCTCAAAATGGCGCCGGTGCCGTTGGAGCAGGACGGCGGGGCGTGAGAGGGCCGGCATCGGTCTGGTACCGGACCAGAACCCTGTTACAGGGTCCGGAGACCTTAGGGTGCGGGTGGTGTTTCTGATTCGTCTCTGTGTGAAGGTTTATCGGGCTGCAGGACTGGTCGGTCGGTCGTCCTCGCGAAGTGGCTAACTGCTAGCCGTCCAGTGTCAGTTCTTGTCCCAGTTCGGCTCGGCTCGGCCCGGCCCGGATAATGTGGGCCCGGTTCCGTGCTCGTTTCTTTCTCCTTCACCCCCCCCTAAGTCGGACACAGCGCCGATAGGCCGACATTGTAACGACCTCGGCGGTTAACTGGCCCGTATCTCGTGTCCGTGTGTGTTTTGGGTGTGCCTGTGCGTTGTTTTCTCCTCCAAGCGGGTCTGGCTTTGGTACCGTTCTCCTTCTGCTCTGGGTCAGACAGGAGCTCGTCCTGCCCGGTAGGACAGACAGGGCGTGTGTCCCGGGTCTGCCCGTTACTCCCATTATTTGCTTATGATACAGTTTACTGCAGCTCCGCATGGCTTTCTCTGCCTGGAGTCTCAACTGTAACTTAACCGTCTGGGTGTTTTGAGGTTGCACAGTTTGGAAAAGATAAGACAAGATAAATAAGATAAAAATTTGATAAGTTAACCCTGTATTAGTTCCATAGCATATATATATATATATATATATATATATATATATATATACACACATCAGAAGCAAGCAGAATAAAAGCTACAACACAACAGTATAATAAAAAAGTGCACTATACAAATAATACAATATAAACATACGTTAGCGTATGTGTGTGTATAAAAATATACTTGTTGGAGTGTCCTCAGTTGCTTGGTAAAAAATACCAAACAACCGTCAGAAGTAGGCAGTGCCCACCAATTTATCTCCCTATACCTATGTTGATGACTGTTTAGTTTGTGAATTGTTGCTTCCCACAGACCAATAATTGTCTTTCTGTGATGGGAAGTTTGCCAGCCCCTCCATTTATGGTCTCCTGCGCTAGCACTGGTCATAATGTGATTATATCCTGCGTTTATGCTATCAGTGCTCATTGATGAGCAAGTAGGCTGAGGTCATATTGACCTGAAATAACACGACAAATGACAGACAGCATGGGCCAAGCGTTAAACTTTCACTTCCCATGTCAGTCAGTCACATTTATATTGGCTTCTTGAAGCACAACTGTGACCTTGACACCTGGGCTTTGACCTGGTTGAATTTAAGCGTATTAGCAGTGTAAAGACCCTGGTGGGTGATAGAGGTCCTCATTAACCATTTGATCTCGCCTAAGAATTGGAAGTGAAGTGAAAAGCTGCCTGATCCAGTGTCTTTTTTTCTTATTAGTTTGATTATTAAGTGTATGTTAAAGCATTAATTGTTGTGATACAGTAAACCCCCACTTTAATGCGGATCTGCAGTTGCAGTTTCAGTCCAACACAGATTTTTTCTTGGAACTGAACTAATAATTGTTCGCTGAAACCCACACACACTAACGCGGAAACTGCACACCGAAAGCCGTTTGTAAAGCATGGAAAGCCAAAATATCTAGAGGGGGTGCATCCACAAATACTTTCTCAACGTCGGGATTCATATAAAATCAAAACGTCCTGATCGCCATGCAGAGTATGAAGCACAGAAGAGGCAAGACCCTTTGAGCACACCCACTCCGTCTGTGTTTCTGAAAAGGCAAGAAAGTTTTCCAGTGATTACAGTTAATATATGGGCTATGTCAGTCTTTGTTTTAATACACTATTTTGTTATTGGCCTACAGAGAATGTTGTTTTAACTGTCAGCAGTTTTTAAAGCACTTGTTCTGAATGCACTTTGTTAATGCACTTCCTTCAGAATATTAAAATACCCTTGAATTAACTAGTTTTATGAGAGAAGATATTTAATTGTATAATATTACAGTTATCTTTCTTTTAGGCTATTCATGAGTCGGGCCAAGTAAAATATTTTATTTCAAACCGATTTTCGGTTTTCAGTTTCGGTCCAAGAAAATCATTTCGGTGCATCCCTACTGTATTTACCTGCTTATACCAAAGAAAATGCACTTGCATACATTAATAAATTCTATACAGGGGTAACATCTGTATTTAAATTCTAGCACTGCAGGAGTTCAGTATAAACTGTAGAATACGGATACGGGTTTACCTTTACAAGGGTAATATATTAAACTTAAAATGAAATTAAAGCATTTTGGGACATATTTAGGGTTGACACTATAAAAATAGGCATTTTTTTAACCAGATCACAACAATGTGCTTTTTCATTATACGCGGGTGCTCTTGGAACGTAACCCCCTGAGATAAGTGGGGGTTTACTGTATAGCGCTTTAAATGATCTCTTAAATGTAATTCTAGGAAATATGTGTGTGTGTCAGGGTGAGTGTTTTTCTGCCTCTACTGATTCATTCTTTGTCTGGATGTTTGCTTATGCTGTGACCCACTTTATTTAATTTGCTGCTCAGCTGTCTGTTTTGCCCTTAAAGCCAAGCACACTCAAAAAAAAAAATTAAGACACTTTTTTTTTAATGTTGGGTTTATCCTACCTTGCAAAGTGAAACCCGGACAATTCTAGGCCTAATCCTCTCAAAACCACTTGAGCACTTTCAGACAGCGAAATTGGTGCTTTAGGCTGTCAAAACGAAATCCTTAACTTGTCCCTAAAAATACGTGCGTCAGGTATTTCTGGCTTTTGAAAAGGTTTTGTTGGCAAGATTTGCTGAACTATGTTTCTGGGTTCTTGAACCTTTTTTTGGATTAAGCTTTGGGTGCTGGTAGATGCACATTCAGCATATTGATCCCGAGTCCTCTCTATCAACGCCATTCTTCATTTTTAAGTCATATTTTCTATAAATGTGCATGTAGATAAGACTACATCATAACACACATGCACACACTCCCATTTACAGATCTCTCTGTATCTTCATAGCCTTACAGTGTAGTAAAACATGGTTGAATTAAAACAAATACATCCCATGCATTGAAATATGTTAAAGCAATATCTTGCTCTTTATACTTGGCTAATTTGTGTCTATGCAGTTCAACTTTAAAGCTGAAGGTTCTAGTTTTTGCTCTAACAAAATGAAGCCCTTTGTCATAAACACAAGTTTATCTTCAGTGTTCTTGGTCACCTGATCTTGTTTTGCATATGGACTGAAGTAGATTTTCACAGGATCCCATTACAGCAACAAAAATAGATATTATGTGGTTAGGTTCTCAGTCACATTGTCTAGTCGTGTTGGTTTCAAGACGGGCATATTGACTTACGTTTCACATTTTTATCTTGTTGAAATGGTTTGGTGCACAGTGGCCTATAAAATAACATCACGTTCCAGGTAGCATGACATACATGCAAATAAGAAGTCAGGAACGCACAGCTTACGAAATCAACCATGGTAGAAAAGAAAAAATAAGGAAATGTATAAACCTTCCTTCATCCATGCGTGTGTACTGCATATGGTTGTTTGGGCCTGTTCCTGAGATCTGTCTGTAAAACTACCTATTTATTTTTATCTATGTCACAAACTTTGTACAATTGTATGACACAGGAGTGTCTGGATTTAACGTGTTAAATACAGACCTTACTACTAGGGTAGCCGGTGTCCTGGTGGTTATGCCGTTGCCCCTGCAATCAGAAAGTTGTGGGTTCGAATCCCATGACTCCCAGTGGCACCACTGAGGTACCTTTGAGCAAGGTGCTGTCCCCACACACTGTTTCCCAGGTGCTGCGTCACTGACTGGCCACTGCTTCACTTGGTGAAAGGGTTAAATACAGAGAAAGAATTTCATCCTGTTCACACTGTGTGCTGTGGTGTGTTCACATATGACAAGTGGACACTTTACACATTTAGTATGGATGAAATATTGTCTGAAATGTATCATATGATGTTTTTGTTTGAATGTACAATTGTAAAAATAAATTGGCCACAATCTACTGTATGTGGTGTATAGTGGTGTAGCTGTGCCCTGGGAAATTGGGACCTTGCAGTGCAAAAGTATTCATAATAAAGAATTCAATTCAACATAATAAAGAACTTTAATTAGTTATGGTCTCCTATGAAACCAGGCCACCAGCACCAATTAACAACCCACTCCAGTATGTTCCTGTCATATTTCTCATCCATTTTACTTCCAAACTGGACACATTTAAATAGTCAGCATTTTTCCTTATTCGAACTGTTATGAAAATATCGCCTTGCGAGTCAGGTTTTGTGAATTAAACAGAATCGTGGGTGTATCGTTACACTTCTAGGTAAAGAGCGGGTGATATTTTCAGGGGCTTGCAAGTCTAATTTTTATTTTATTTCAGGGAAGCAATACAAATGTTAGTGTTAAACTGAATATAGTAAACCCCCACTTATGTGGTTCAGCTGCTTCAGTCTCTTGCTGATTTTTTTCTGAGAACAGAACTAATAATTGTTCGCTGAAACTAATACAGACACTACAGATATGCTTTTGTGACGTCTCGTCCGCCACGCCCTGTTAAATTGTTTTTGGGAGCCTATATGGGGGCATATTTAGGGTTTACACTATAAAATTAGACATTTTAAGACAACACGACATTGTGTTTTTCACTATACGCGGGTGAATGCAACATTCGGCCTCTTGATGGGTGTTACCTCCATGCAAACACTTTGACAGATGAATAATATAGAAGGCACTGATGCTTCAGTGTCTCTCGGTGACAGACTGACTCTGAGACATTAGGATTCTAGGCCAGGCCAAGTGCTCCTGTTAGGCCGCAGAAAAACAAGACCTGCGTTTTCCGGTGTCTTAGAACTGTTACATACCACGGACCTAACCTGCTCAAAAAGGAAACACCACTAAGGCCTTTGTAAGACCATGCCAATGCCTGATATTTCTCCAGTAGGTATCTTGTCAGTGCTGATACATAAATACACAAGGGTACCACTGTCTCTATGTATATCCTGAACAGAATTTATTCTGTCCTGAAAAAATGTGTCTTTTAAAATCTTTCTCAAAACATGTTGAACCCTGAAGCCTTTATAAATTATGAAAATTGAGACCAAATCCATCTTGGTTAGAATGACAAAGAAATCTGGCATTTATATGCATAGGGTTACAAATTCAGTTAATTAAATAAAATGCAGATATTTCAGCACCATAACCCAACATCACCTAAACATTCTGCAGTACGATAAATGTCAAGTAAATTCAAATATCAGTCCTATCTAAATGTATGTCTGATGCTGATGTGATTCCTTTACCATCATGCATCCCTACTGCATAGCAGAGCTCTGCAAGATAGAGAAGTTGCAGGACATGTTCAAAGTTCATAGTCCAGCAACCACTATTAGAGTTAAAGACCAGCAATAAAGATATACAGCTGGTGAAAGTGATGTCATGTTGAAGGTCATGAAGATGCTTCCATATACACAAAGGTGTTTGTATAAACAACAATAAACCTGGTTTGAGCATAGCTATGTAGATACATGGGAGACTACAGGACGGATATTGGTTTGAGGCTACTTGAAAAGAGGATGTTTTCTAGTTTTTCTTTGATTTACCACTGTCTGAGCTCACAGCATGTCGACATGACTTTTTATGTGAGGGTGTCCAAGTTGGCACACAGATGAGCGCACTTTCACAGCTCAGCTCTTCTGGCCAACCTTTGAGTTTTGAGTCAGATTAGCACAGATTGTCTTTAAGGAGCTGGTTCAACATGAATGACCCTTGCTAAAGAGACTTCATCCTCATATTTAACCGCACCTGTTGTGGCCAGTTTTGCATGTTTGGGCTTGTTAAATATATACTTCTTTACACACTACTAAACCTGTCATGTAGGGCCTTAAATAGAGTTTTGAAAGGAAGTATTATAATAAAAACTAGGGTTGCCGAATTAAAGTTTTAATTTATGTCAGTTAATTACAGAAACAATAACGAGTAAAAAAAAAATTAACGCTGATTAATCGGGTCATGTGACTTAGAGCACCCGACCCCGTTCTGGCCACAGTAAAATGGAGAGCGCGCTGCTCTGCCCAGTGAGTGGAAAGTTTACGTTTAAAAACGGACAGACAGAACGATTGATATGATCATCGTTCACTGCAATTCATGCAATAAGGAATTTTTGTATTATCGGAGAACATCAGGTTTAAAATATCACCTCGGTGCAAAGCGTTTAGGAGTAAACCCAGCAGTCCGAGCCAGAACAGCCTGGTACCAGCACCAGCGGTCCAAGCAAGAACAGCCTGATACCAGCACCAGCGGCCGCCACACTGAACCAGGCACTCAGACCCAAACTGACCCGTCTACCTGTGACCCAGCAAAACGGTCTCTGTTGCAGAGATTATTCTGAGATGCCTTGTATGCTGGGGTTGACGTACTTATCCACCACATCGATTTGTGTGAGTGAAAGGCCTCGTTCACACGGACGTTTGAATCTGCGCTTGATTGGCATTAGACTGGTATTCGTCTGACATTGTGTATTGAATCATGGGATATATTCAGTCCTCCAGAACGTCAACTGGACGGCATGTAAACGCAGTACCGGTGTTTTCTCCGCGTACATCAGGATTTTGGCAGAAATTGACGCCAAGAAAACGTTGCATGCAGCGTTTTTTTGACGACTGAGTGCTGGGACTGAACGCCCGTGATTTACTCCAATGAGCAGAAAAGCGGTCGGCGCTCACTTAAAGGTGCCCGAAAAACGCCTGAATCAGACGCCCGTGTGAACGAGGCCAAACATGCGAGAACCCCCCGGGAAAACACTACACTACAGCTTTTGCCCCCCACACAACCCCACCCACCACCCCCATTCCAGACCCAACAACAGTGGTCCTCCCGCATTGTAATGCTTCTGTAACCCAGGAGTGAATGTACATTGTCTTAAACTGCACCTTATAGACAGACTTAGTTCTATTATTGTTCTTGCTGAAGCATTTTTTAATTATTTTTTTTTTCCTCAGCATATTGGGTCATATTTTTGATTGCTGTAACCATTAATGCACATGAACAGTGCAGAAACATAACTTATTTAATAAAAGATGTCAAGTCAATAATTATTCATTCACTCAGGCCCAAATTAATTTACATTTTTAAATACTTTTACAGCAAAAAATGTGTGCAATTAATTTCGATGAATTGATTACAGAGCTTGTGATTAATTTTTTTTAATCGCATGACACCCCTAATAAAAACACCTCCCTGTGCATGGTAGCATGGCTGGTGTTTGTTTTGACTGTCTGGTCCAGGTCAGATTAGGTATTTTTCACCTCTACCAAGCTATTCTAGTGAGCACCCTCCAGATTAGAGAGGATATTTGCAGCCTTGTTGAGGCTGAGGATTACAAAACCATGTCTCTGTCGCCTCAGCCCCTCCCATCTGTCCCCCCACTCCACAAACACTCCTCTCCTTGGTTGTCTGGGGGTCTGTTCTGGTGGACCACCATCACGTCGGGATTAACTGAGGGGGAATTAAGCCTCTTTCTCTCTCCACCAGTGCCTTCAGTCAGGCTGCTTTGGAGGAGCCACATTGAGGTGTGTTGGCAGGACCTTGCTCTCCAGAGTTGCACTGACGGGAGGGAACACAGGTCTTTTTCAGTTTGGAACAGAGTGTATAAGAGGGCAGAAGTAAGTGCTGCAACATGAGGAACATGGCTTATCTTCTAATTAAACAAGCCAGAAAAGTCTTATCTTTGCTGCTGTATGACAGTGGACTTCAGTCCTCTTTGTGGTATCTTGATGGGAAATGACATAAGTATTATACTTCAACGTTTTGATTAATATATCTCTTTCTCTATCTCTATCCAGATGAAAGGAAGATCAAGTTGTTGAAGGTCACCTGTGCATTTTTTCTTTGGCGTCTATCTTAAGAAGACAGTGAGGAACGGAGCCTGTGACTGAGGAGCTGTGGGAGCTGGAGTGACGTCAGCCTCCGTGTGTGTGAACCTTTGCCCCAGTGTCTGTCCTCTAAGGAGCTGCTGAGTGTGCTGAGGACCGTCCACAGGCTCCCTGCTTGGGGCAAAGAGTGCCCCAACACACCCACCACCATGGTGCTGTCACAGAGACAACGAGATGAACTGTGAGTGCACAGTCCCTTAAATTATGAAATCTGAAAACAAGTGTAACTCCAGACGTAAACCCTTTCACCTGCAAAGAAGCAAACCAGTAATTCATATTTCTCGTCTGTGTGTGTGTGCTTGTATGTCCATTTGATCTATTATATTTCCAAGTCCAGTTACAATACAGGGACACTTTGTAGTTTATTACAGACCCTAGTCCATCTGTGCCTCTGCATCATTTGTTAACCCCCTTTACCCCATTTCTCAATGGTCAGGATCGGCAGTGCGCAGGAATTATTTGGGTGGTGAATCATTCTCAGCACAGCAGTGACACTGATATGGCAGTGGAATGTGGGTGTGTGTGCTTGCGGCACAGTAGACCACACACACACACGGCTGTGTTGCAGGAGTTTTTAAACACTACTGTGTCAATGCTGGACTGAAAATAGTCCATCAACCAAAAATATCCAGCCAGCAGTGTACTGGCGCCAAAAAACGACCAGTAATGAAATGACACAAATTGTGCAGCACCAGATGAACCATCATCAATAGCTTTACATCTGCAAGTTGTAGGTGTGGTGTGCCATCACTGAGAAATGTTACCAGTGTAAATACTAAACGTGTGCATCTTTACACACACACTCACACTCCTGTTCCCTCTGACTGTCCATATAACAAAAATATGAGGGACTGTGCATGACAGTTTTTATATTTTCAGGGTCCCTGCGGATCCTTGAAAAGTATTACAAAGTCTTAAAAAATGTTTGTTTTTCAGGGCCTTGAAGTATTGAATTTTAAAAGCAGTGGCATTAAATGAATTCTAGGGCAAAATGAAGCCTATTTTTTTTCCCTTTTTATTTGATTTTTTTTTTTACCAGTGCACGTCAGTGTCTACAGCACAGGGGGCAGTGTTTACCCCATAGGCCTACATGCATGCCATAGAAAGAGAATAAATGGTGTTGCACGTGCGTAGCTGGTGTGTAGCAGGGAGACGTTTTCCTTAAAGCCACTAGTATTTTTGGGTAAATGCAAATTCAGTGAGAGATGGTTGGAGGATGAGAAGTACAGTGGCTGATTGAAAAAGATGTTTTATGTAAGAGCTGTTGCTCAGTCCAATCAATGCAATTCTAGGCTATTGTGTTTTTTTGCCGCCGTGATGGTCTTAATTTTTCTTCTTAGAGGTCTTAAAAAGGTAATTGAATTTGCATATCAAAAATGTGCAGATAACCTGATCTTATAAAGAGGTTGGCTTGATAATTATGTGTCCAAAATGATTCATTCTTCATGCTTCAGCTGGCAAAAAACTGTCAAAAAGGGCTGCTATTAAATGAATTCAGAGAAGGTGGCTGCAGATTGCTCTAATTTTAGTAGTGTCAGGTAATGATGTTCTTAAACATTGTTTGAATCACATTCTTGTTCTTTGTTTTGTGTATTAATGTGTTAATGGCTTTAAAAAGCCATTCTATAAAAGAATGTAAAAAGAATTTCTAAATAATGTAAAATATTTTCATAATGTAATGTCAAATATGAAGATAATTAACTTGTTTGTAATATTGGTGTAGGCTACAATAAGATTACTTTACTTGTGGAGCTTATGACAGTATGCATTACAGAGGGTCCTCTTGTTATAGCAGTCTCGACATACGACGTTTCACATTTACAGCTCTCACTCACACTGGACTTACAACTGTTATCCTCATACTTACGGACTACATGGGTGAACTAGTTTGGTTGCATGAAGTTGAAGAATACGCAGTAACAGCGTATGAGTGAGGGAGTTTTCCTTTTCCTTTTTCTGAGGCTTAGATGTGTTTTTATGATTTTACAGCTGTGTTAGGATCTGTAAGTGATTAGACTAGGGTGAGTTTCAGCTTACACCAAAATTCATGTTACATCACGGTCGAAGGAACTGATCTGTAGTGTAACTCGAGGACCCCCTGTTTTTAAGGGTGTTTTCACATATAGTCCTCTTTAAAGGAACCAAACTCTTTTTATGTTCACACTGTGAGTTCATCTAAAAGGGGACTTGGTTCTGTTTCTGCTACACTTCAGCTCAGATGGGGTCTCAGTTCTTTTTCTGTTCACACTTTAATTCCTCATCCAACCTGCCGCCGCTGTCTCTTCACGTTCCCCATTCTTGGTAGTTTTTTTTCTCCATAAAAAAAAAAGCTCTACCAAACTTCTACATTTTCCACAAAGATCTATGCTACTACTGATGGAGAGTAAAAATGCTTTGAGTTTATTATTTTTTAGTTTATTGTCTGTTGTGTTTCCCGCATAGACATATATGGTTTCTACCACATGATCTACCTACGGGAGGCCTAGAGGGCAAAAACTGTTGAAACGAACCCAGAGTGCTTTGTGTTCCTAACGTGTGCGTTAACTGAACTGTGCCTTGGACTTCAAGTGAACCGAAACTGGTTCGTTTCAGAGGGGTCTGAGTTCATTTGGCGTGTTCACATATACGCAGAAAAATGCTGACTGATCGATCGGAGTTCGCTTTAAGGGCTGAAACGGACCAAGTGTGAAAACACCCTAATATAAAATGTGCCCTATATTTCTTAACACTTCACTTGAGTTTTTCGAACATAAACACCTTTTTATTTCAGATTGCTGATGTTCTCCAGCTCTGCTGTTACTCTGACTGACTACTTCTCTCCGGTAGCTGAGTTCCTCACTCTTTCACTCTCTCCAAAGCTGCCTTTATCGACACCAGAGTGAATAAGGGTTTAGGCAGGTCTCCTGACGTCACTGGCTAAATTTAGCCACGTGGCCAGCTCATAAAATATTCACCACCGTCTTAGAAGTGAAAAGCTAATGTACGTAATGATGAAGTGCTGGAAGGCACCGAGTATGTGTCTGTGTGTGTGTGTGTCTGTTCGTTTGTGCTCGCTTCGCCATGTCTGCGAGTGCCAAGGTTTGGCCACATTTCCCGCTGTGTCATATGAGAACATTTCCATCCTCTAGCTGTGGGCTGGTATCTATGACAACAAGTGCTCTGTTCCCCCCCCCCCCTCCTTTTCTTGGTTAATGTAGCCTGTATTTTCAGTCCATTTAGGAATGGATGGTTCAATTTGGTGGTGTATTCTTCTTTGCATTGCTTACAGGGTGCTGATGCAGCATCAAGTCTTTCTGCCTCTGCTCCTAAATCTTCCCTCTTTTGTTTTTTTTTTAAACAAATTCTATACAAAGAGTCTTAAAGGCAACACTGTAATTTATTTCCAATTGGAGCCTTGCCTAGACTGCAGTTGGTTTAGGAGTCCTTGAGACAGTCCATGTCAATACTGGGTTCAGCAACTGACCAATCATAAAGCCTGACATTTGCTTTCCTCGCTACAAATGTTGTTCACCCTGTTAGATGTCACAGTTCTAAATTGCCACTCACATGAGATTAGAGGTAATTCAGTCCAATTAAATGTGTGATTTTCTTATCTTCTGTATGGTTGGTAGTGTTTAACAAGACCAAAATTAAAAAAAAAAAAACGATGTAACCTTGAGTGTATTGTGTTCCCACATCTTTATTTAGTATGTATAACCTGAAGCTTCTGTCATTTCAGAAATCGTGCAATAGCAGATTACCTCCGCTCTAATGGCTATGAAGAGGCATACTCTGTTTTTAAGAAGGAGGCAGAGTTAGATATGGTAAGTTCAGTTTCTGTGACTTTAATTGCTTCCTAAACAAAGAATTGGTCTATTCCTAAACTAGGCTTAATATTTGTCTGTTAAATAAACCTTATTTGCTAACCTACTTGAGTAACTTTGACCACCTTTGATCTCTCAGTATGTTAGATTATTACCATGTCAATCTCTCATTTTCCTCTTTTTCATTTGCAGAATGAAGAATTAGATAAGAAGTATGCAGGCCTTTTGGAAAAGAAGTGGACTTCAGTCATCAGATTACAAAAGAAGGTTAGAGGGCTTACTTGGTTTGACGGATGTTTTTAGTAAACGTGATGTATAACATTCCCAGATTTACAATACATTTTTCACACGTGTGTTTGGTCTAATAGTTAAGAATTAAATCAAATCTTTGTAGTTGCTAACATTTTCGCTTGTTTCATTTTGACCCTCAGGTTTATTTATGTTTTTCTTTAATCTCATTCATATGTTTCTTGTCCTGTATTGCTTGCCAAGGTGATGGAGTTGGAGTCCAAACTGAATGAGGCTAAAGAAGAGATCACTTTAGGAGGCCCTATAGGGCAGAAGAGGGACCCCAAAGAATGGATCCCACGGCCCCCGGAGAAATACGCGCTCAGCGGCCACAGGAGTCCCGTCACGCGTGTCATCTTTCACCCCGTCTTCAGCATTATGGTCTCTGCCTCAGAGGATGCCACTATCAAGGTGTGGGTTGCTCATAATGTGGTTTGTTTTTAGTTTTAGACTGTAAATAAAGAAACTGAAAGGTGGGGGGTGGCTGTATGAGAGGTGGTACAGGAACAGAGACTGTACTTCATTTTCACTCTGTAAGCCTCGTTATGTTTGATTCATCGAAGAAGAACATGCTCGGCCTTTTATGCTGAGTCACTGACTGTCTCCATGGAGAAGTCGTGATGCACTGGTTGCCCAGGGCAACAGCTCAGCCAGCAGTTCTCTGCCCTTCTGGTTTTTTTTAATTGAGAGATTGTTTTATCCCTTTTCTGTTTTTGTTTATCTCGTGTTGTTTTTGGTTTTTTATTATTATTATTATTATAAAAACCTTGGATCGTCTCTGAGCCACTCCCTTTTTTGTTCATTGGTGGAAAACCTGACATGTCGCACCAAACAGCTTTTTAGGTTACAGAGTCTGGCCTTTCTGTGTCTTTGAGGCGGTAATCTGTTGGTTTTTGTGAGCTGCTTGTCTAATAATTTTTTTGGAGTGGGTTAGTTTTAAGAGTCTAAGAAAATGCTTTTACCATGCCTATGAGTTTACCTGTATACTTGACCTTTAGAATGTCAGATCACTTCACAGCCTAATTTTATAGAAAATCCTTAATTCATTACAGTGTTGCCTGTCAATTGGTGGCCTATATTAGGTAGCATGTGAAGAGTCCGTTCTTAAAATTGACGTGGGGAAATGGAAAAATGGACACGCATAAGGATCTGAGAAAATTTGGCAAGGGACAAAACTGTGATGGTTAGTTGACTGGGTCAGAACAGCAGGTCTTGCGTTGTGTTCTTGGTATGTAGTGGTAAGAATCTTCCAAAAGTGGTTCAGGGAAGGACCAGTGATCCGGCGACAGGCTCATTGATAAGCATGGGGAATGAAGGCTAGTCCGACTGGTTTGATCTCACAGAAGTACTGTAATTACTAATACCATGGTTATGGAGAACGTAAGAGCTGCAACTAACCCTTATTTTTATGATCAATCTATGAACATATTGAATTAACTGACATATTCTACTCACTGCCCTTTTACAGTGCCTTAGTTATTCAAAGTACTGTCTTTGCAGCCAGTGATTCTTCCTTTGTGATGCATGGAAACATTAGAAACCGTTCCGATTTCTTTACTCCTATCATATAAACATTAGACTGTAATGGAGATTTTTCCAAGTTAATAATGCATTAGCTTTTTGCTGTAATTAAAGGCCCATAAACTTTGTAACTAATTATTGCAGGCTCAGGTAGCATAGGAAATAAAATATAAAATAGCTGTGGACCGTGTCACTTTAAACAGAAAACCAGTCAAGGGCGAACACAGACCTGTGCATGTGAAATGGCATAATTTCTGGAAATTGTCATTTCAAATAAAATGTCTTTCTATCAGGTTCTGTTAAACATAATATCCATACTTGGCTCTGTAGCCTAGCCTGCTCTATCTCACTGAGCTAGAGGGCTTCATTTTAAAAACAGGCAGATTTGTTCTTCTTAATGATGACAACTAGGGCTCCCATCCTCAACATTTATAAATTGAAGAGCAAATTTTCAAAACTCACTCAGTCCTAAAGCTTTTTTTCGCCCTGAAAATCGTGTTCTACTTGTTTTACCTATTGGAAAGCAGTTTTTACAGGAAATACTAATTTAAATTGAAATTTTACAGTTACTTGTCATTTTTCAATGCCTGTTTCTCAAGTGCAACTCCTGCACATTTGGGCAAATTTGTTAAATATAATGAAAACAATTTAAGTAAATCAATATTCAATGTCACAAAATTATGTACAAGTTGAATATTTACATCCAACTACATTACACAGCATAGAGAGCCATCTTTGTTTACTTTTACTTTGTTTACATCTACTGCCTGGGAGACCTGGGTAAGTAAGTGCGAGTGGACTGAGTGAGTTTTGGAAATTCTCCTAATCTTGTACAGTGTATTATGCCGGACTGAGTGAGTTTTGGTCGGCTATACTATTGCACATAAATAGGTAATGTAAAAATATGTCAATAGTAGTGTTCCCTAATAAATCACAAAAAATGGTGTGAGTTTTGGAACTTTGCTCTTCAATTGTGAATCAGTTATCAACATTGTTTCTCTGGCTTGCGTGTAGGTGTGGGACTATGAGGCCGGAGACTTTGAGCGCACTCTGAAAGGACACACAGACTCTGTGCAGGACATCTCTTTTGACCAGACCGGAAAACTGCTGGCCTCCTGCTCAGCAGACATGACCATCAAACTCTGGGACTTCCAGGGTTTTGAGTGCATCAGGACCATGCATGGTGAGAGAACCAGGCCAGTGACGAACAACTGCGAGTTTAGAAACATGGTCAGGAGTCCCTTTTTAAATAACTCAAAAGATATCCCTTTATTTCACTAATATATCACTAATATTTTTCAGCATTTGGATGCTATTTTATCCAGAATGGCTTCCTTGATTAAAAGTGTCTGAGAATGTAGATTCTTTACATCCTTTGTATGCACAAAGATCTTTAGGTTTTAAGGATTATCTGGGAATAGTGCTGAAGCTTGTTCGGAGTAGGATTAGCAAACTTGAGGAGACAACTTTAATCCTCAGAGTTAGATAACAGGCATCCTTTTTCTCAGATGACTTAATTAAGTTGGTAATTACTTTAACCACACAGTCTAAAGAGAGCATGCAAGGTTTTCTCCGACACTTCTGATGTATTTGTAATTTGAGTGTGTTGCATTTTTTTTTAAATCTGCACATTTTTAAGGCTGTGTATTTTGATTGCAACTGCATTTTATTGTTTTATATAACAAGACATCCTCACACTGATGTTTCCCGTCACTCAGGACATGACCACAATGTGTCATCAGTTGCCATCATGCCCAATGGCGATCATATAGTATCTGCCTCGAGGGATAAGACCATTAAAATGTGGGAGGTGGCCACTGGGTGAGTAGAGAAGGTTTTTGTGACATAGCTGATTGTGTGAGGAACTGAATAGTTTAGCTTGGAAGATTGCTGTTACTGTCGAATCATGAGACTGAATTTCTAGAATCATATTTCTGCAATTCTCCGTTTTTACAAAATAGAGTCAGCATTAAGATACTGATTTTTACTGCTTGGAAGTTGATCTGAAAAGAAGAGTTTATCCTCATTACATTTATGTATTATGTTTTTAATTGTATTTTGTATTAACTTAATAATTATGAAGTAGAGGCATTAGAGCACTTAGAGTGTTTGTCCATGTGTCTGGCACAGTTACTGTATGAAGACGTTTACTGGCCATCGGGAGTGGGTGCGGATGGTGCGACCCAACCAAGATGGCACACTCCTGGCCAGCTGTTCCAATGACCAGACAGTGCGCGTATGGGTGGCCGCAACCAAGGAATGTAAAGCTGAGCTGCGGGAGCACGAGCATGTGGTCGAGTGCATCTCATGGGCTCCAGAGAGTGCACATCCTACCATATTGGAGGCCACTGGCTCTGAGGTGTGATAAAATCTCAATGCATAAGATGATGTATACTTTTCTTACAGCATGCTTTCAGAATGCATTTATTAGTGTGCTTGCTCAAGCACACAGCAGCCAAAGGCAAGCACACAATTGTTCTTAAGTTTTTTCTTCGTCTTTATTCCGTTCACCCAATTTTTGGCCCACTACTCCTCCCAGGGCTTTCGAGATGGAGACACCGTTCCAACTCCACTTGTTCACAGCTTTTTGCTATGTGTTGTCGTTCGTTCTTTATCTGCGTTATTTTCCGATGAAAAGATTCCCATTTAATAGGGCTCAAATTTCAGATAGTCCTGCTCGGACACGCTTTGTTCCGAAACCCACCAAACTTCATGTGATACCTCAGGCCAACTTCCCCGACACACAAATGCGTCTTTTCCTTTTCTTTTGCTCATCCCTTTTTTCCCCCATTCACTTCCATTGATTTTTACCCCACTGAAATGAATGCAGTTTCAGAAGAAGAAACTTTCAGGCTCCACACAGTGACCAAACCTAATGCTAATGCAAATGCTACTGTTACTGCTAATGCTGTGTTCTGCATTTGAGCAAGCACACTGAATTTTCTCTATGGGTAAATGCAGTCTAGTTATAATTTGTCTTTCAGTGGCTGAGTAAAGTATTTTGTAAATTTCTGTAAAATGTATAGTTCTGTGAGTGCAATAATAGTGTCAAGAATGCAGCGCTAAGATTTGTTGGAAGTTTTCCTCATTTATTGTGGGTAGTGGTAGCTCAGTGGGTAGGATACTTGCCTCCGGACCAAGAGGTCATTGTGTGCACCACTGTGTTCCTGAGCAAGACCCTTAACCCCAAGTTGCTCCAGGGAGACTGCCCCCTGTAGTTAGGGAATGGAAGTCGCTTTGGATAAAAGCGTCTGATAAATGCCATAAATGTAAAGGTAAATTTATAAATACAGACTACTTTTATTGTTATTTATGGTGTTTTCCCTTTTCCTGTGCATCCCATAGAACAAGAAGAGTGGAAAGCCTGGACCTTTCCTGCTCTCGGGATCCCGAGATAAGACCATTAAGATGTGGGATGTCAGTACTGGCATGTGCCTTATGACACTGGTAGGTTAACTGTGGCACCTCAGTTCCTGCTAGTTTTGACCCAAAATATTGCCATTTATAGCAGTGTAAGAACTTGATACTAGACTGTTTACTGATAACAAGCTGAAGGATACACATTCATAAATGACATGCATTTTTTTTCCCCCACTCACTTCATGTGTTTTTATATGTATTTATACGGGTGTATTTTCCTCCCTCTCTTCCTGTCTTAGGTTGGCCATGATAATTGGGTGCGTGGAATTCTCTTCCACCCAGGAGGAAAGTTCATTGTGAGCTGTGCAGATGATAAGACCCTGCGCATCTGGGACTATAAAAACAAGCGCTGCATGAAGACCCTGAGTGCCCACGAACACTTTGTTACCTCTCTGGGTAAGGTAGCAAATGTGCCATTGCCTAGCGACACCGAAATGCCAAGACAAGGCCATGTCAGTATGACTCGCCCACATATTCCTGGTTAAAACAGTGCCTCGGGTAGTTATTGATCAGAGATTTTTTATCTTTGCTGACACAATGCACCATCTGTGGAACATACGGTCACTGTACCTTCTCTACTGTAATGGGATTAGCAGCAATCATTTGCTTTGGGTTCCAATTTGAGTGAGTTTGTACTATTATAACAAACTCTTCTGGTATTTTCAAAAAAATGTATACTGTCATTTTTTTCTTCCTACAAAACTTACAAGCGTCATTTATTTCTCCCCACAGATTTCCACAAGACGTCCCCCTATGTGGTGACAGGAAGTGTAGATCAAACAGTTAAAGTTTGGGAATGCCGCTGATCTCCCTTTGGCAGGCCCTGCTGCCCTTTTCCTTTCCTCTATGCCATCACTCTACCCTGCCCTGACACTTGTCCTTCAGGATGCACTCATCACCATGGCTACCACCCCATCCAGCTCTCTTCTAATACCTATTGTCCTTTTATGTAAATTATTCTGGATGTAGTTTGAGCTTATTAAATGTTACACAAGACACCCTCACAAGGAGAGGAAAAAGTAAGAAAAAAAGAAAAATGTATTCTTGCATGGTGAATCCAAAACTTGTATACTGTATAAAAAAAAAGCTTACCATTGTGTAGAAGTTGCCATTAAGGGTTAAAGAGCACCGGTGGTGCTCAGGCATCAAGCATCTTGTTACAGAAGACAGAATGATCCTGTCCGGGGAATTCAAATACAGGGCACTTAAAATACAGCCAGTCTAACTTTTTTTTTTTTATCCCTCCACAATGAAGCAGCAAACAGCTTGGAACTCCATGGATTACTATATGGCACCACGTTGCATGTGCTTCCCCCCCCCTCCTTCCACTTTCTGTTAACCCAATGAGAGTATGACTGGATACACTAATCTTTCTTCACACACCCCCTGAGGACCTACATTTATGATGCATTTGTAGGTGCCAAATGCTGTGTAATAGTCATAAAATCTAGACTGGAGGTATTTTAATGAATGTAGGAAATGCCACATTATACTCATACATTACCAGGGAAGTATATGTCATGGATGCTCTTGCCTCTGGATTTTCCTCTGGTTTTTTTTTTCCTGAATTTTAGGGTTAAGTCTGACTTGATCTGTAGCCTGTTAAGACCACCTGCAAAGACAAGTTTGGCATAATATGCCATGCCAGATTAACTTTATGATGGATTCAGTTTTTCAAGACCCAGTGACTTGTCAGCAGACTTTGTCCATAACATCAGACAGGCAAGATGAAAAGATAACTAAGACTAATCAACAGTATGACCGGAACTGGCTTGTTTAAGTGCACTTGTTGAAGGAGGTACATGGCGTGTGCAAAGCAGGGTTTATTCTTTGGTTCTTTTTTTTTTTTTCCATTTTATATCGCCTTTTTTTTTTTTATCACCCCCTTTTTTGCCATTTTGTTTTACCACAGTTGTAATGACTTCATTGATTAGAGAACACCACTTTTATTCAGATGCTTATACCAAATAGGCTAATGCACATTCACCTTCCTGTGGACTATGTAATTAATTAAGCAAAACAAAGTTTTATTTGGAGCGGTGCGTTCCGCTGTTAAAAAGCAGCCATCCACATCGTCGGTCCCACCACCACAGATGGCCTTTAAGAAGACTAACCCTAAACCATCAGCTCACTTGACTTTTCTATCCAGGACACACATCATCTTTAACAGCCTTTGACACAATTTTCAAACAATTATTCATTCACTAAACAAGTTTTTACATACCACCTCCCTCGACAAATTGTTGACTGCATGACCATGGCTGTGGTCTGTCTGTCTGCGGTTCTGCTGGGAGTGTTGCAACTGAAGGAAGCTTTCTCAGTGATTCTGCTCTGTCATTGTACTAGATGAGCTATCTAGACAGGCTCTCTCAAATCAGGGAGGTTGCACACTTTGCAGATGAAATTTCTTGAACAGACCTACAGAGTCTGGGTTGTGTGCAGAAATGGAAAGATGCCTCTGAGGTAGATCAACAAGTGCAATAACTCTAGGCTGCTCCATGTTAACTGTTGACAGAAAGGTATGTATGTATGTCTGTATGTGTCTTGTGCGCACACTACGAACACATCAGTGAGGGGAAAAAGCCTCCTTTGTGTTGAGATGACCCTGAAGGGGGTAATATCGAATATTATTGTGGATAGAAAACCCCTCTCCAAGTTAACGATAGGATGGAGAGGCAGCTTTTAGCAAAGTTTAAGGGAGCTGTGTCAGTGGTGCACGCAGCCGTAACTGTTTCTGACAGTTGTGTGCATAGGCCTAGCCTCTGCTATTCCAAAGCTGTGTGTGTAGTATCAATGGATGTGTGAAAGGATATTAGAGCTTCTCTGTATGTGCAGTAGCTTTGTGCATCCAGTAAAGCTCAAAGTCCTGTCGTTTGCTTTCTATGCCTTGTTAATATACTGAAGTCCCCTTGGCGTAAAGAACTTCATTCTGCTTTTTGTGATCTCACTGTTCACACATGCACACACTCACACATACACTCACAGAATATAAATTGTGTACCAATATATCTGGATGTCATTGTTTGCAACATGATTAAGAGTAATAAACCTGTAAATATAAAGAAGGCGCTTTGTATGTCATTCATTTATTGTCATTTTATTTATTTATTTATTTATTTTTTTTTGTGCATGCAGGCTCAAACGTGCAGTGGATTATTGCATTAATCTGTAAGACCTGTTAAAGTTTTAGGTTTTATCTGTTTTGGGCCAGTTTAAAATATTCAGAATTATAAAGCCTAAACCTAAAGCCACACAGCAACACTTTTGTAAACATGCTGCCATAGTCTCTTAATGCATTTTTGTCTCTTTTAAAGACTAGGAAGAACCCTCTGATGTATTTTGAAGTAAAAGGTGCTTTGCGGTGCATACTTGGAAGTGAGCTGTTTTTTCCCCACTATTTTTACTGTGTTGGAAACAAAGGCTGGTCTATCTGGTCTAAATCCCACAGAAGAACTACTGAAGCGCAAACTTATGCACAAAAGTAATGGTGGCTTTACACAACACATCGCAGCTTGCCGCGTATGGGGCTATGTTGCTGCAGACCAGTCAGAGTGTCCATGTTAACCCACTGCTGAAAGCACCTACAATTGGAAGATGAGTTTCAGAACTGAACCCTTCAGGGATGGAAGAAGGTGGCCTTGTCTGATGGAAAATGTTGGCCAGGTGCTCCAGGAACCCAAATGGTTGAGTAAAGAATGCTAGATATTATAGAGATAACAATGATGGACAAAAATGATGAGGATGAGGTTTGCAGGAATACATAATGCGACATACTAAATCCAGTTTAAATGTTATGTGAACTTCACAAACTGGATGTGGAAACACCAAATAACACCAAATATTTTCAACTTTATCTTTATGCTTTCAGATGCATAAAAATTTCTGGAGTATGGTATGGTGCCAGCTGATGTGCAGACAGTAGTGCTTTGATTTGGCTGAATGGCCACATGATTGTGCAGCAAGCTGAGTCGCTATCTGGGACAGAAGGGTATAAAAAGAATGCAGTGATGCAGCAGCCCCCATCACCCCAGAATCTGGCCCAGGTCCTTTGAAAGAAAGGCCAGACACCTGATCAGGTGCTTTCATCTCTTCATCTCTCTGGTTTAAAAAAAAAACATGTTTCTAGTAACAAAAGTCTTTTCACCACAGCAAGTGGCTCATAGATTTTTTTGATATCTGATATCACGTGTACCGATCAAGAGAAATAAATAACATCATTATCTCGTTACAGTGGAACATGTCAAGTGTGGCATGTACAGCTTCAGAAAAAAAGGACACATGTAGAACAAAGCCTAGAACATGATCCAGTGCTTCAGACAGTCTGGATGGCATCACCTAGACTGCGTACACACACATACACATGCTATAATCAAAGGGGAGCTGAGATTGTTACTCAATAATGCATCTCTGCCCACTGCATCAGACACACTTATCCACCAGCCACCGCCTTTCAGTGTTCTGTATCCTGGCAACAGTAACCGTGTGTGTGTGTGTGCACACATTATCTGAAGCAAGCAAACCACAATTCCGGTGGGGTTGGAAAAAGACCACTGGCCCACTTCTTTAAAAAAAAAGAAAGAAATCACTAATGTTAGAATCAATACAAATGAAATTAATATGGTGAATTAATGTAAATTCGATGACATACCTCACTACTATTTCTCTTGAACATCTCTATGTCTCACTAGAGGACCTACCTGTGGAGACGAAGAAGAGATGGCAATGGAGTCTTTTAACAAAACGTGAGAGGATGCCTGAGGAATGGAGAAGTATTCTGGTACTGGTTTTTAAGAATATGGGTGATGTGCAGGTTATGAAAAAGAGCACAGGAAGCCAGGTTACAGTAGAAAGAGGAGAGAAAACTAGTGTGATTTTTGCTTTGAGAGTGGAGAAGGTCAAAAGAAGCTGCACTGTGTCTTTGGAGGATTTAAAGAAAGCATATGACAGGTACCGAGAGACAAGGTGTGGTAATGTATGAGGAAGTCGGGAGTGGCAGAGAGGTATGTGAGTGGTGCAGGGTGTGTATGAGAACAGTGCGATTGTGGTGAGGTGTGTGGTAGGAGCAACAGGGCTCAAAGTGAAGGTGGCATTACATTACATTACATTCATTTCATCTACATTACATGCAGATGCTTTTATCCGAAGCGACTTACAATTTAAGGAAACACTCAGGTTTCAGGACAGTGTGAGAACCAGAGGAGAGTTCTAAGTGTTAAAATATTTATGTAGGGAACAGTGCAAAAAGGGGAGATGCTCTCTGAATAGAATTAAAATTTTTGAGCCATTTCTTGTTTGCAGTGGTGATGGAGAAGTTGTCGGAGAAGATCAGGCTTGAGTCTCTGTGCACTGTGGTGTTCGTGAATGACTTTGTGATTTGTGGTGAGGTTAGGGAGCAGGGTCTGGAAAGTCTCGAGAGGTGGAGGTGTGCACTGGAGAGAAAAGGAATGAAAGGAAGAGCAAGATGAGATGAACAAGAGCGAGGACAGTGAAATGATGAGAATGGCGGTAGTAGCAATGGTGGACAGACAGAGCTGGAAGTGACAGAGTGATGAGGACCTCTCGATTAGGAATTAGCATATTTGAAAGATAGCTCAAACTAGATGGGTTTCACAAAGCAGGACAGACTGAGTTGGTTTGGACATTTGAGGAGGATATACAACTCCAGAAAAAATAAGAGGCCACTGCAAAAATATTCAGTTTCTCAGGTTTTATGTTCTATGGGTGCAAGTATTGACCTGAACAGCTTTACCTTAGTTTTTAAAAAACTGCTGCCAACATTTCTCCTAATTTATAAATACAAATATTGTTCTTTAAAGTATAATTTTAAAGGAAATGACAAAACATCAAAATAAGAGAAATGATGCAGCGTTTACAGAACAAAACAAACCTCTTGTTCTCTCAAACAAAATGACTTATTTTTTTTTTGGAGCTGTATTTTAGTTGGATGTTTGGGGTCAGTGTCTTGTTGAAAAATCGTCTCCCCAGATTCTTGATCAATGAAAATAAATTCTCCTGTAGTATCTCCCAGTTCATCACTCAAATAACAAAAACAGCACCTTTACCTGCTCTATAAAAAGAAATCAGTCACTACTTTAGTCCTAAATTACACTCTTTACATGATTCATGCTTGAACAATCATGACTGAATGATTAAATCAATCTTTCAGTCGTGGCTTTACATTGTATGCCAGCATCTCTGCATCATTACATTAAATTTAAACTAACCCAAACTAAATAAAATGTTATAATTAAATACACCCTGATGATGTTATGGTGTGATATTCCAAGCTACAGATGTAGAAGATGGGAAACAGTTCATTAATGAAATAACTGGAGCGTCTGAACTAGTGAAGAAACTAATTGTTTCAATTTTTTCTTTAGAATAAAGCTATTGTTAGTTTCTAGGCCAATATGAAGGCCCTACTTGGCGCGCGTACCTTGTACTGATAGGTTGGGCTAAGCTGATTCCAGGGCTCAGGGTTGCTGGTCTTGTTCCAGCTAGCGATTTAGGAGCCGGAGAAAGAGGCCGCGGTACACGAACACAGCCACAGGACAAAAGGGAAGATTACAGAATTACAAACAAAACAGCAGAGGGCTTTAGACTACGAACAAAAGTGGAGCTGATAAGCGTATTTTATTCCAGAAATCTTCATGCGTTTTATATTTCCTCACATTTATCTGATGGCAATGAAATGCAGTGAGAGGCTCTTACGTAACATGGGGTCCCTTGGCGAGACGAACCAGATAAAGTGTAGCTCCACCCATTCCTAAACATATGAAGAAGAACTGAGGGATGAGCTGGAACATGAGAGAGAGGGAGAGAGAGAGAGGGGGGGGCAGACAGAGAGAGAGATAGACAGACAGACAGACAGACAGAGAGAGAGAGGGGGGGCAGACAGAGAGAGATAGACAGACAGACAGACAGAGTGAGAGAGAGAGCGATAGATAGACAGAGAAAGAGAGAAGATAGTGAGAGAGAGAGAGAGACAGACAGACAGAAAGAGACAGAGAGGGAAAGACAAAGTGAGAGAGAGAGAGAGAGAGACAGAGACAGGGAGAGGGAGAGACAGACAGACAGAGAGAGACAGACACAGAGAGAGAGACAGAGAGGGAGAGACAGAGACAGAGAGAGGGAGAGACAGACACAGAGAGAGAGACAGACAGAGGGGGAGAGACAGACAGATAGAGAAAGAGAGAGACAGACAGACAGAGAGAGAGACAGAGAGAGAGAGAGAGAGGGACAGAGAGAGAGAGAGAGAGAGAGAGACAGAGACAGAGAGAGAGACAGACAGAGAGAGAGACAGAGAGGGAGAGACAGAGACAGAGAGAGG
>JBBPCY010000023.1:3668397-3695963 GCA_037974405.1 Brachyalestes nurse
TTATTTCTCTTTCTTTCTCAAAAACACAAACAGCAACATATCTCCTTCTATTTCTCTCTCTCTCTCTCTCTCTTTCTCTCTCTCTCTCTCCCTCTCTCTCTCTCTCTCTCTCTCTCTCACTTGCTCTCTCTGTCATGTGCCCTGTTTTCCTACACTTTACCATTTTCTTACTCTCTCTTCGACACACCTGAATATCTGCCAGGAATTGATCTTTAATTAAGTCTTGAATTCTTAATAGCTAGAACTCTTCAAATTACACAATACCCCCAAACCAGGAGGGGAAAAAGTTAGCATGTGCTTTGTTTCTTATTTATTTGCTGCCAACACACATTGTTATTAGGCAGACTCAACACACTTGGAGTAGAACGCTAACTGCTAAGCCTATAACATCAGCTAAAAGATATCCACACTGTCTAGGATTGTATTGAGCATGGGCCATCCTGCCTACCCAGTCTGCGGCCTATTTGTGCTCACTGGCCAAGGATGGCTGTGGCATAACCTCAATAGTTGCATGACCATAGTGTTTTATACATAATGCAAGATTATATTACGTTATTACATTAGACATTATTACATTAGACTTTGTGTAGTCCTGCATCTCTCTCTCTCTCTCAAAATATAAAGGCAGGCTGAACACATTTAACATGAAAACACATTGTTTTCCAGTTTAAAGGGAAAGAAAGAAGGAGAGGCTGTGTCCGTATTTGTTCTCTTGCCTGATCTGCAGCCATGTGGATCCACATGCTGGTCTGCCAGTGTATATAGTGAGGCCAAGGGTTACATCTACATCTACATTTATGGAATCTGGCAGATGCTCTCATCCAGAGTGACTTAAAATTTATTTATATAGGCGATGTAGGCAAATGCACGGTGTACTTGCCCAGATAGGGAAATGGAACCGCAGTATGCCACAGGGGCAGTGCTGTACCGGCCAACTAGAGATCCAGCAAAAACAGGGAAAGCAGATATTACCATTCAGGTGCAGCCTCTCTCTTTTTCTCCCTCTATCTCTCTTTCTGTGTTTTTCTCTTGCCTTTTCAAAACACAGCCAGCTGTCTGTCCTTTTCTGTTTCTCTCTGTCTTTCCCTCACTCTCTCTCTCTCTTTCTCTCTCTCTCTCACTCTCTCTCAATATCTTGCTGAATGCTGTCAGGAGTGTGCTGCTCCTCTGCTTTCTGCTTCCTGTGTTTTTCCCCTGGCCCTAATGAGCCCTGTTACAGTAAACACTGGGCTTGCTCTCCTCTCGCCTGGCCAAGCCCTATAGGGCAGGAAGCAGCAGAGGAGCTCTTCAGCCCCACTGGGTCCAGCGTTTAACATTCAAACTGCAATGTGCCTGTATGAGCCGCACTCTAGCTCGAGCAACAGAACACGTGAAATGTGTTATGATGACTGATCTGTCATATAATTATAACAGGCTTGGGTGTTGTATTGTATTTGTACATTCATTTTGCAAAGGTACGATGAAAAAGTAGAATGCTTCTGAGTAATTTGTAGCAGTACATGAATGTATAGCTTTCAGATTAATAACTGAATAATAAGCATGCAGTGTAAGAGGTTAAAGCTCGGCTCTCTACAGCCTAATGGACAGCTTGAGTTTCAAAACTGCGGTCTCAGGGACCAGGCTGTAATTACCGGACAGGAATTGAGCCCCCCCCTTTCCTCTGTCTTTTTTCCCTACCTAATTGTGCAACCGCAGTGGCCATGCTGACTGCATAATGTACGTAAAACAGCCTTTACTGGAGGTCAAATGACAGGATATGATAAGAAGTTTAGGGTCTGTTTATGGTCTTCAAGGCTTTCTATAAATTCCCTGCTAGATCTCTTAACTCTTACACTTTTAGAATCCATCACAAGAACGTCCTGCCCTGGAGTTCGCTGCACTGTTCCTTGGTAAGAAAGCTTTGGTAGAAGCTGTGTAAGGAGGTAGTGAGGTGAGATATGGGTCACTGATGCTTTACTTATGATGGTTTTGATAAGCTAACACCTTTAGGTCTAAATAACACGTTTGCTATACTGAGAATGATTACGTATTTAAGGAAACAGTGCATTACACAGTGAATTCCACATTTTACACATGCAGTTTCCATTCTGTATTGACAGATTTAAGTCCAATAGTTTAGATGATGATTGAGCAACCATTCTTTCTGCAAAGCAAGACAGCATACACAATAAACTTTCTTCATTATTATTATTATTATTATTGTAATAAAATAACTCCTACCCACAGATGCAAATGTGGTTGTGGTGGTGGCCTAGTGAGGTTAGATTCTGCATATTTATTATAGAATTTCTCTGCCTGTTTAAATGAGCTAAGACTGAGAAATAGTAACAATTTACATATATCAACATATTTAATTTTAAGGGTAAGAAGAAGTTTGAAATGTAAAAATGTAAATTTGGTGGGTCTTGGTACATGAATGCCCATTAACATCATAAGTAGTCATTGATAAATGATGGATATGAGTAGTTATGGTAGGAAAAATGGTTCTTGCATAAAAAAAGTAATTCCAGCTGCTGGGCCAAGTCACAGCTAAGAAAATCGCCAGGAGGCCTTTGTTTCTCGTGACAGAATTTGGGCAGCTAATCTTCCTGCAAAATCACATTTGATACTCAAACATTGCGTATGAGTGACAAAGCCCCTGCTGACCCACGCCTGCAGTTTGATGGCAGCAGACAGGACCCCTGGATAGTCAAACAATGCATTTTGGAACTTCCTATATCACCATTTGGTCCATGTCTTCATGGAGGTGTGAAAACTCAAAACCTCTGATCCTCTGATTACATTAAGTAATCAAAAGAAATTCCACCATTTTTACATTGTAGTATAATTTAATAGGTGAGAAACAAAGTAATTCAAGATGTTTTACTGTGAAATTGCGCACTGTAGAGAAATATAGCAAATTGCTTCATGGGAACCAGGGGTCACAATATCTGCAACCCAGATATACATATTTATTACTGATGGACCTAAAATGTCTTTTGAGTTATTGCATATAGTGTTGATTATGATGTAATAGTGATAATTCAAAAGAAAATCTGAGTGTTTTTCTGGGACAAATAATGCCTTGCATGTGCTTCTTTGCTACAATTGGGCAAAAAGTTATCAAAAAAAGATCATATAATAAAACAATGTCTGAGTCATCAGGCAGCATATTCACAACCACTTAGTGCAATTCCTTCATGTGCCGTAGAGCCATTTAGTGGCATTAAACTCTTCAGTCTGTTCAATCTGGTTCCTATCACCACCACTGTGAGCAATTCTGACTTACTATGTTTCTCTGGAATTAAGTATTTGACATCAAAACACTCTAAATGACTTCCTTACTAATTTAATTATGCTTTCAAAAAATTCCCATTTAGAAAGCAGGAGTTGTTACTGTTTGCCGCTGCATTCAAGAGTTTATGCCATAAGACTAAGGCTGAATCTCATATAGCGTTCTCCTCCCTAGTGCCCTTCAAAGGGTCACGCAGTGACCCATGCAGTGCATGATATGTGTGAAGACAAGCCATCTGAGATTCAGCTACGTGTGCACAATTCCCTGTTGGACATATAATGCAAATGAAAAAGCAAAAATTTTGTAACTCGTAACATAGTGCACTATAACAATGACATATTTAGCCTAGGTTAGTTATGAATAGTACAAACCTAAATTTCTCAAGTGAAATACAATTGTGCACATAAGCTTGATTTTAAAAACTCAAAAATGTGTCTTTAAAAATCTACATCTCATCATTAATACATTCGATTTGAATCCTCTACGCTGAGATGTGCTCAGACTCCACAGGACAGTGACCCGTGTCTGGCAGGGATATGGGCAAGGGCCAGTTTTCACATACGGAGCCCAGAGAAGGGAACCAGCATGGGGGTAATTAAAACAAACTAGCAGTGCTTTCTCAGGCCCAGCCCCAAACAAACGCCAGCTCGTCCATCTCTCTTGCGCATCGGGGGGTGCTGCTGTCAGCGAACACCAGCAACGAAAAGGGACAGTTGGGTCGGGAGATGGAAAAAACACTCCACTTAAGATCACAAGGCCACGACAAAGCCTCCAAGCTGTACGCTCCCCTTGTTCTCATCGGACATCACTGTTTGCTTAAGCTCTTAGAGCATGGCCATTTTCTCGCCTCGATAGGTGTTTGTTCAACCTCCTATTTCGGCATTAATCTTTTTGCTGTGTCCCGCGGAGAAAAATTCCCAGCTGTTGTGTCAGCAGAAGGGGTGAGGGTGTAAAAACATCTCTCAAGCACAGACACACACACACACACACACACACACACATACGGATACTCACACAGCAATAACTAGTGTTGGGCAGGACTGGTTGGTGTGTACTGGAGAGACAAGCTGGCGGAAGGTTAGTGAAGCTGGCAGAGGAGCTGTCAAAGTCAGTTTGGTGTGGCCGAGCAGAAGACATTAACAGATTGGGGCAGCTCCATCGGAGAGGAGCCCTACTGGAGCACTCAGCGCAGACTCAGTAAGACCTGTGCTGCTGGGGATGTGCACACACAGCAAGAGGGGAAGTCTACATGGTTCTTTATGTTCTTCATGAATTCTTGCAAAAACCATTAACTGCCATAGAACCTTTACATTATGTGTAGGTTCTGTAAACTTTAAAAACGTTCTCAAGAATGTGGCTCTTCAAAGAACCACCCATTGAGAATGGATCGTCTGTGGCATCTCTCCAAACATTTTGACATCTTTATTTTTAGGACCAAGGAAGGAAGTCACTGAGAGTACTAGGAAAGTCAGTGTTTACATTATATAAAATATTATAAAGCTCTGCAATACTTTCCTCACAGAGTTGCTAGATGAGTTGCAGTGAGCACAAATTTGTTTGCATTCCTTTTGACTTCCTTAACTATGTGTTCTATGTATAAGTGAACAAAGAACATGGCACCTGTATAACTGTTAATTTTTGAGAAGACAGCAGTTGTATTTGCCATGTGGACACATTATTGTTATATTATATTATATTATAGTATATTATATTATATTATATTATATTATATTATATTATATTAGGTCTCTGAATTCAATATATCCTGACTATAGATCATCATGGAAGTTTGAACAGTATACCACCGTGGTACATTATATTATGTATAAGTATATCTGGCTGTGAGAGTCAGACACAGTCTAATCAGGAGGATACCATTACATGGCAGTGTTTAATAAAGAAATATTTGAATTTGCTTTTTAAAAAATGATAATAACAGACATTCAGGTGAATAATTTTTACATTGTATATTACTGCTTTCAGAATCCTTCAGTAATAATTTAAACTTACATCTTGTTTTTGATCACATTGCAGTTGAAAGTCCAATCATGTGGGTTTATGCCATGTGGGCATGGCGCCTTGGCAGGATGACGTCTGTGTAGCTTATATAGACCATGGATAATAATACACATTAACATTCCAACATTACCTAGTTGGACAGATTTTTCATTGTTTCATTGCTGTAGATGGAAAGGGTATCTCAAATGTAATAGATAGATTTTGTTGTTTTTTTGTCCTTCAGTCCAGTATTATGACCAGGAGTCACTGTTACCCAAGTTGTTTAAGTTGGTATTGCATCTTGTCACAATTTTTCACAGTGATTCAACCCATGTTCTCTTTTTCTGAATTCCAGGTCTCCTCCTAAGGTGGAAGATTAATGTCTCTTCCGCGAATGCTGAATAAGCATCACTCTTACTCATTTGTACCCTAAACACTTTAGTGCCAGAAGGTAATAAGTTGTAGCCGTGTAGATTGTAAAATATGTCTCTTTCATGGATGGCAATGCAAATTCAATGATGACAATGCAAATTGTTGTAATAGGGCTTCATTGTCACTTTGGAAGGGCATGCCATGTGAATGGGAAATGTTGTCACAGCAGTGGGAGTGTGCATTCTTACTTTAATTAAATTACCTAATTAATTATATTATTAATAGTTAATGAATTACATTGGCACTGGATTACATTAGCATTTCACTTACAGTCTGGCCTTCCCACTGTCTGTTTATTTTAATGCAAAAATATTGCAAAACTTGTTATTGTAAAACTATTGTAAGTTAAACAAGATTTTTTTGCTTAATTCAAATCATACTAAAAGATTTCCTCTGCCTACAAGCACAAATGTGGTAATGATGCAGCCTTGCAGGACTGACTGTAGACTACGGACTGGGAGGCTCTTTATATGCCACATAGCAAGGGCACTGATAGCCTCACAAACTGTGTCAAAGAGTAAATCAGCTTCTGTGCTGATAACACTGTGCCTGTAAAATCCATATACTGCTTCCCCAACAACAAGCCACGGGTCACCAAAGACATCAAAGCCCTGCTGAATGAGTAGAAGGAAGCATGCAGGTCAGGTGAATGTCAGGTGTCAGGGAAACTGCCAAGGAGGTAAAAAGGCACTCATCTGTGAAGTTATAGAAGGAAGGTACAGCTACAGGAGAAAGCTGCCACAGAACAACACCAGGGACATGAAGCCAAGTCTAGCAGCCAGCGGGCTGATGGAGATGTTGCAAGACTGATTGAGTTGAATTAGTTTTTAACAGGTTTGACAATAGGCCACAGGCCAGCATCTCCTCCAGCTCCAGCAAGACCCTCATGGCACCCAGCGCTCCTCCAGCTTTCTCCATCAGTGCCTCGCTAGAATGCTCCTCTCCATTGTACTTCTCTTCCCTTCCCACCATCTCACCTACTAAAGACCCCAGCACCGTTCCTGCCACTGATGACTCTGACACCCACTCACCGTCCATCACCGCCACTGTGGACCAAGTGAAAAGAGAGCTACACAGACGTCATCCTGCCAAGGCGCCATGCCCACATGGCATAAACCCACTAACCCACTCAAGTTCAGCCCTTCTCAGCTGTGTGGAGTACTGCTGAGGACCTTCAATTGGAGCCTCAGTACCAAGAAGGTACCTGTACTGTGGAAAACACAGTGTCTAGTTCTTGTGCCAAAGAATGCACACCTCAATGCCCCATCAGCTGCAATCACCTCACACTACATGAAGGCCAAGATTGGAGGGGAGTGGACCCTTCCCTACAACCACTTAGACAAGCAGGAGGATCCCTAAGGATTGTGTGGCGACCATAGGAGAGCACAGTCTGCTGTCACTCTCCTGTTCATTTTAGGTGTGGATGTGGAGATTGTTCAGGACTACAAATACTTGGGTGTGCACATGGACAATAAGCTGAACTGGTTACACATACAAGAGGAGTCAAAGTAGGCTGATCTTTGTATAAAGCCTGCAGTCTTTTAGAGTTTTTAACACCATGTTCTATCTGTCTGTAGTGTCTGTAGTGACCAGCGCCATTCTCTATGCTGTGGTGTGCTAGGGTCAGCAAGAGCACATTGTCTAGACTTCAGTCCATCATGAACAAGGCTGATCATCCACTAGACCATGTTTTGTCTGAACTGAGAAGCATGTTTAGCGATAGACTCAAGTGCTGCACTGAATGCCACAGAAAATCAATAAAGAAAACTTTAGTTTTCTGATTCTGATTCTGAAAATGTACAGAACATGGGGGCCAACAGAACCATGGTTGGGAAACACTAGTGAAGAAGTACCCTAATTTATTTTAACATGCCATCTTGGTACATTAATTAATATCATTTAGATATCCTAATACCTCATCATTCAAATTTGGGAAACTTTACATATCTTTTTGCTCATTAGTACTTGGCATTGTATGTAGTGATCTTAGGTTTGTGTATGCATCATAAAATACTTCTTGCAGTACTGTTATTTGAAGGTAACATGCATTTTAGCAATGGGTGTCACAATAAACTAGGAATGAAAAGAGTGTCTCCATTGCTAGTTTCTCAAAATTGCTAGTTTCTCAAAATTGAATTAGGCCTAAGATAAATTAAAATGCTGTTGTTCCTAAAAATGCCTTGGCTTAACATGAACCTGTGCCTGGAAAACACGGTCATAATGTATGATTATGTCATGGACTCTGTCTCTCGACCAAGAAAGCAGGCACAAGCGCAGACTTCACTCATACTTAAAGCTCATACTAAACCAAAAGCACACACATAACAGAAACAGAACTAAAAACAAAACAACTAATCAAAACACTACATCACTTAAACTGAGCTCACCAGTCAGCTAAAACAGATAATACAACCAACCTCAAGACCCGTGTGCTCTTACACAAAAAACAGAAAAGGATCAAGGTGTGAAGGACACTTAATTATTTTTGGATAATTCACATCTAGCAGTGTGAGACATTTAAAAGCTCCACCACAATCTGATTCAACAAATCTACCAAAAAGGAGTGAAGCCAGTTTGTACTTTGGGGGTTTGCCACTTTGGAGTTTGGGATTTAGAACTGATATGACATAGCCATACATAGTTTGGTAATTTGGCCATTTCCTTGACCTCATTGTAAAGACATAGTAATGTATGAAAGTGCACACAATCTGATTTGAGATTTGAGAGCATTAATTTGGGCAAATGCACATAGCACTTTAAAGCTAAGCATGAGTTAAACAAACACTTTTTTTATCCTTCATTTTGAAATCAGTTGTGAAGGAATGCGAGTAGAGCAAAAGTCTTTTGTGTCTGAGGGCTTCTAATGGTATTCCTGTCAGTAGCCCTGTCAAATGATCGATATGCTTCATTTGATATATTTTATCTAAATGTCTGCTTTGGTTGCTACACACCACTCACACTTTATTAAATCTGGAAATTTGACAAGAACCGCCGGCAGAGAAGAAAATCTTTATGTCTACAATTAGATATGCTCCCTTGAGAAGAGCCTTTACAGATACAACAGTCCAAAAATCATTTGATAACATTTGGATTCACTCATACTGTATCTTTCATTAGAACATCAGAACCATGGTGAACCACAAACATAAAAGGCTGATTTAATTATTTCATTTGTATTGTAATATTACCAACATCATATTTATTAAAAATCTACCACAAAGGCAGTTTCTCTTCAGGGGTTCAGTGGTGCAAAGAAAAAGCACATGGTTCACAGACAGTTAATATAACTTTTTTTTTGCATGGCTGAGCCCAGGGCCTTGTACAGAAACTTATGAGGGGATATCTCATGTTTAACAGCTATGCTGGCAGGGCCAACAGATTCCTGTATGATAACAGTGGGGCCAAGCACCACAAGGATTATGAGTTTAGTTGCAGGCACCTGATTTAAGGTTTTGTGGTAGCATTCTGTTGTAAGAGCAAGGTCATAACTAAGACTGCAGCAAATGAAATCAAGTAAAGATGAAAAAACAAATAAACAACAAAACTCTAAAAATATACGATATACATAGTACTGACCAAACAAACAACAGTAAATTCTTGATTTATTGTCCTGAAATTCATTTGGATGATTTGAAAAAAAAAAATCACACTTAAAACTCTGAATGGTTAAGGTTGGTATCTGGCATAAGATTTGACCATTAGGTAGCAAATAACCATTAGATAGAATAAGGAAGCAAACAGAGCAAATAAAGCATTTGGGCTAATAACTCCTAATGTATTTACTTTAAAGAACCGACTAATGTATTTGGCAATACTGTGGTCAACACATGGCAACGTGCTATGTCAACCTAATTTAGGAATTTTTGCATGTTAAGGTTTAAGGTTCAAGTTTCAGGGTTACTTCATTGTCATCAGCAGCTGTGAACACATACAGAGTGTGATGAGACATTTCTCCATGGACCACAGTGCACCATATAACAACATTCAACAGAGTCCAAGTTACAACAGAAAGTGACTTGTATTGCACCATAAGTATATTACACAGGAGGCAGTTCGCAACACTGCAAAGAATGGCACAAACAATATAATAAACAGACATTAAAGTGATTTAATAATAGTGTGAATGGTTTCCCATCAAATGAGGCACTGATGATGTTGAGATCATGCATCCTAAAAGTTATCAGATATTTTTTTTATGAATTTTCATCTTGGTCAATTGAATTTGCGTTGCAAAGTCACCAAACAAAAAATAAGTTAATAACTCAGTGATGGCTTGAATTATTGTAACTAGACTTTGTACAGCAGCTCAGGACCTTATTCAATTTAAGCAGACTAAATTCTGTGACAATTGACCAAGAGGTTGCACTGCAAAAAACAAAACATGTAGTATTAGTCAAATTAGTTTGATTCATGGGTTTCATGAATAGTGTAGCAATGCTGCATTATATGCTTCACTCCATGCCGCTTGCATGTATATATTAGAAGATTTTTTGCCTGTCATAGCTTGACGTTAAGTGTATAAGAAGTGTATAAGTACTCCTTCAGTGATAATCATCCATATTTAGTAATATAGGACAGCGCCTTCGTATTCTGGTACCTAATGTTAAAATGTAAGAATTACCAAAGATCTACTTAAAACACTTCAGACACCTACCCTAATGGCGATTTTGGCTACTTTAAGGTGCACACAGGTGTTCAATTACACTCAAACAGTTTCTATAGTCTTGGCCCTCTATCAATACCCTTGATTTTACAATAAATATTGGGTAAGCAGATGTACAGAAACATTTGGATACGTATGTATATATACAATTTCAAAATGCCCTCGAAGAAATATGTGTGTGCAAGTTAACATAGTTAAAGTTTGAGAGCTGTGTGCAGTTGATATTTGGTCTTTTTATGGTTTGCATATATTTGGGTTACTTATTTGTTTGGGGGCATTAGCACTAACTTTCAGACTGAATACACACTCTGTAGTGGTTACAACATATCCTCTGTTTACAACGTGAGAAGCTCCATTGGTTTGAGACAGTGCTGCACTGAGAGCTTGCAGCTTGTGAATATGTAAACAGAGACTGGCCTCACAACCACAGAGAGAGAAGAGGCATGTCGAAAGTTTGAGGACATCTTGGCTCATTTAAAAAAAATTGATAATTTGATTAAACTTGATTAAAATTTTCGCAGTTTTTCTAACATAAAATATGTCTGAAGGCTGATTGGCTGAGCCACATTCAAAGCTATTGTGCAGTAGGCATACTGTACTGAGAAGCCTGATATGGCCATTGCTGAAGTGTCAATAAGTGGGGTCCAAGCATTATGTGCGAACTTCTCCAAATAAAGACTGAATGATTTGACCCTTTTGACAGGTGAAAGAGGACTATTTGAGTTGAAACTGTTACATAAGTGTTCAAATACAAAAATAAATTTGAAGATAGATCAAATCATGTCAGAAAAACAGTGACATCTTATGGTTGATTTGTTTGAAATTGAATAGATTTTATGAATTAACCAATAAAATTACAATAATTACGATTAGCCATTCATACAGAACTGGCTGCTGAATTTTAATTGGGCATTGGTGGCAATTTTCTTGAGGAAACCAAATGTAGGCATGTGAAATCATACCAAATAAAAAAAACAGCTTATGTTACTCTACGTACAGTACTATAAGAATGCGACTGGTAAACCCAAACCCAGAGTGACGCAAGTGAGCAGGTGATTCATGTATGTTACTCTAAGAATGCTCTCATTGGAAAGTAGAGATTCCCCCCCAGGAATCCATGCTTTTAGTCACACACACAGTCAAGGAGGGAAATGAGAAAACTCATGGCTGGTGTCAAGCTGAGCTGGAGATGAGGTGGTATGACTCAATGACTGAGCAGTGAAGGTAAGCCTCTTACCTGATATACCGGGTGACGAGCTTCAATCATGGGACCTTGTGTACGTGCCATGACTGGTGTGCATGACAGCACGCTTCCCCAGACCCAAGATCTCTCCTCGGAGCCATAGGCTTCCCAGGACGCATGGTGTAAGCAACACCACTGTCAATGATGCGGGAAGGGGGGACAAGATCTGAGGGAACCAAGTGGGAGTTGGAAGGGAGGTTGGAAACCGTTGCATACCTCAAATAGACCGATACCGGTGGCGAGTTATGGGTGAGCTCAGCCCAAATTATGTAGCGGGCCCAGAAGTACTGGCGATCAGCAACAAAGCATCTCAGACAGCGCTTCAGTTGTTGGTTGGTCCGCTCCATCTGACCATTAAACTGAGGGTGGTGTCTGGAACACAGGCTCGTGGTGGATCCGATCAGATGGCAGAAGGACCCTAGAACTTGAATTAGAACTTGGCATGTCCTTGGGGAACCCATGCAGACGGACTATGTGCTCCAAAATCAGCTCAGCAGTGGTCTTGATTCCAGAGGGGGCCACAAGAGTGGCCTTGGAGACACGGTTGATGATGGCTAAGATGGTGTTCTTGCCCTCCAGCGCCAGCAGACCTGTGATGAAACCAACGGCGATTTGTGACCGGGGACGCCAGGGGACAGGTAGAGGTTGGAGTTCCCCCAGGGCTGGCTGATTAGGTGTCTTTGGCCTGTCGCACACTGAACACACCCTGATGAACTCTCTGACGTCTTCAGTCATGTTGGGCAATCAGAAAGCTCTCAGGATATATGAGGGGGTCCGATTGCTGCTGGGGTGACCTGCGAGGGTGGAGGAATGCCCCCAGGTGATGACCTTAGGCATCAGGGCAGTGGGCACAAAGAGTCGAGCGGGGTCTCTGCAGGAGCAGGCTCTAAGTTCCTAACGAGAAGGTTCAAAGAACAGAGCCCACCGTGCCTGCCAGAGATTGAACTGTTTGGCTTTCTGGATGGTTATGAGGTTTTGATGGTCCACCCAGCCCATAAATGGCTCACTGCCACCCTGGAACCAGTGACACCATTCTTCCAGAGCCCTACCCCATAGCACTGCTGGGTGGGGTCGAATTTTCTGGAGAAGAAACTCCATTGGTGCACTGTGCCAGGCAGGAGGTCAATAGACAGGTCATAGGTGCAATGGGGAGGCAGGTAGGCCACCCAGAGTTTGCTGAAGACTTCCACAAAGTCAGAGTATGGGTGAGGAATGGCAGCCATGACTATGGGGGCCTCAGACTTCCTGGAGCACACCCCAGCTGCTGCCTGGAGACATAGCTCCTGACAGGTCGGCCCCCCACTGAATTATCCTGTTCTTGGTCCATGAAATAAGAGGGTCATGTTGCAGTAGCCATGGGTGCGGGGTGGGGAGGTAATGACAGGGAGTTGACCAGATATTGAATGGGTTCTCAATGGTCATGGATTTGGAGGGTGATGGGAGAGGTCTGGTCAGTGATAGGGCTGGAGTGAAGGGGGCAACCTTCAACAGCAGTGATGGAGACCAGCTGGGATAACGTCTCAAGATCTACCCCTAGCTGGGCAGCGTAAGCCTACTCAATGAATTTACCAGCCACCACTGAGTCAGCTAAGGCTGATGCAGGAAATGGTGGGTAGAATTGCAGACATGGCAATGTAACTAGATGAGTAACTTCTCCTACTCACCTGGTTTGTCCATTTCCCGGCCAGAGAGCTTGGTTGTGCAGTAAGCGCACAGCCCCTTACGGTAGTGTCTCTCCCTCTCCTTGGTGGTCAGAGAGGCATGTCCTAATTACATGGGTTCCCCGTCTCCAGAGTGGTCCATGGAGCAAAGTGGGGAACTGACAGTTGTAGGTGCTGGTGATGGTGGTGTGTTAGATTGGGTAGTAGGTGGCAGGGTGCGAGGGGATGGCCTTGGACGTGAGCTCATGCGCAGGCAGATCTGGATCAGTCCATCAAGAAGGAGAAGGGGGAAGAGACTGGGCTGCCGCCCGTGGCACCCTCGGCTTGGTGGCTAGCTCCCGATAGGCTTTCTTAAGAGACGCAAGCTGCTGCCAAAGCTGGGTGATCTCTCCTTGAGCCGCTAAGGACTCCTGGAGAGCCAGACACAAGCCAGCGACCACCCGATTTAACCTATCGATGTCGGCTGTCTGCTGAGCCACGGTATCACAGAGCACAACAAACTGTACTGGGTTCACAGCCAATGGCCCAGTCTTTCTGTCACCTATGAAAGGCTAGAGTCGCTAGCCCAGTGTAACATCACTGTTAAACTCAAATGCGGCGTGACGCAAGTGATTACGTGAATCACATGTGTTACTCTAAGAACGCTCTCGTTGGAGAGTAGAGACAGTCAAGGAGAGAAATGAGAAAATTATATACCATGTGACAAGCTTTCGGGACTTTGTGTGTATCATGTGATGAAGGTGCATGACAAGCAGTCACTATGGAGGAAATTTCATTCTAAGGATGTGGTAGAGAGGCAGCCTGTCAAATTTCATTAAATTTGAACCTTAGTATCACAAGATTTTGGCACAGGCAAAAAAGACTGTTGCTTGGCCTCTATAGACCACTGTTAAATAAGTGGTCTACTGCTCAGAGAGAGAATCACTCATTCCAATTAACTGTTTTGTGTCATAAGCATTAAGGGAGGTTTCCACCCTTTTTTTATACTTTCCTTTTTACTAAATGTTATTTAGAGAACTTTGAAGTGAACCAGACAGGTGGTGACAGGAACCAGAGACATCTGAAATGTTTAATAACTCTTAAACAGGGCTCACCAATTTCAAGTTTTCACATCAGCCAGACAGAAGCTCACCTCATCTGTTTTTGAAGACCAACTGATTAAATCAAGTGTGCTTCTGCTTGACTGAAACGAAAACCTGGTCTTTGTAGGTAAGACTGGTGACCACTGCTCTGAGAGCTACCTCGCAGAAAGCTATTTCATGTTAATTAGGTTGTGGACCATTGATAAACCATTAATATGCACTTAAAAACAGTTGTCATACATTAATGTCTGTTCACTATTTGCCCAGATATGGTGTTTCAATGGTAGTAGCATGTTAACAAATACCTGATGAAGGTCATGGTTTAACATTTTGCCTGAGAAAGCGACAAGATAAGATCTGAGATCTGAGATCGTCTAAATAGTGAGCCTGCATCAATGCATAACAACTGTTATAACTTGTTTATAACTGCTTATTGATTATTTATAAACTGTCTACAACCTAACAACCTGATTATAAATTTTTTATAAGCCCTTTATAAGGGTGGTCTTATGGTAGAGTATTATTGTTAAAGTTAAATGTCCTCAGCCTCACAGAGTGCCTCCAAGGAATATAATACACTGTGTATGTGTGTGTGTGTGTATGTGTGTGTGCTAGTGTGTTTCTGCATGCACTTCTCGTCCAACATTATTTCAATACCATGCCTTCCCCCTCCAAGCCCATAAAGACTGTGAGGTATTCATTCTTGGCAGGCATGTAATCCAGCACAAAGGGAAATTCCTTATGTTAAACATAATGATGCAGGCCTGTTTTCATGGTGTGATCATGCCTATTCTAGAAGTAAATACATACCTGTATTTAGGGCTTACATGAGCTTGTGCCACTTCCCTGAAATAGAGCAGCTTTTGTTGTCGTGAGCATGACATAGGAGGAAACTTTTATAGGCTGAGGTCCACGAGGTGATCTAAGTGAGCAAAATATTATTCAAGTAATTAATAAATGATTTATGCTTCTCGGCCTGGTGACCTGTGTTTCCACACTGACCTCATGTTGCTTGAGGGAGACAATGACATCACTTTGCAAAAGTCACCTGTTGGGACCGATGTAAACACAGAGCACACGTAAACAGATCATTTATTTTTATCCTTTTAATGTCTAGTAACAGTGGAAGCAAATCCATCAAACAAGCTTTTTTTGCTTGTCTTACAATAAATATTTCTACAAATATCCTGTGCAAACTGCTGTAAAGCTAAAATGTTACTCTAAATTCCCTAAAGTGGTGGTTTGGCCAAAAATTGCTTCCCGTTATTCAAAATGTAGTCAATTAGCCAAGATCTGTCTGATGTTCGCTGTGCACTAAAGGTACAAGGCTAGAATTCTATGTAAGAGAACACAACCACAAGCCTTTTTAAGATCAACTACCAGTCATCATGGTTTGATGAATTATGAATGCAGCTGTATGATGTTTGTTAATAATCTTCCAATACACCAAACGTGTCTTAGCTTCAGTTTATGTAGATTGTAAATGTAAATTTGACCTTTGGTTGACCCACACAGTGGGATGTAACCATATAAAAATGACCTGTTTTTGTTCTACATTTTATTCAGTTTTTTATTGCGAGCATGTACATTCAGTGATAAGCACTCAAGAATACATTCAAGTCATTCAAGTGACTTCTAACTCCGCCATGCTTAATATATTCCAAGGCTTATAATTCAGGTTAGCCACATGGAAAGCAATGCAAACTAAGTGAGGCATGTAAAGTGGCTGCAAAAAATGCTGGTATCCTGGTGGTTAGGGAGTTGCGCCTGCAAACAGAAGGTCATGGGTTTGAATCCCAGGACTGCTAGTGGCACCACTGAGGTTCATTTGAGCAAGGTACCGTCCCCACACTGCTCCCAGGGTACTGCGTTGCTGGCTGCCTACTGCTTCACTTGGTAAATGGGTTAAATGCAGACTATAAGGGGCCACGCAATCACAGCAGTCACTGATGATTGTTTGAGCTGGGTTTCCACTACTTTGGGAAAAACACTGGTAAGCCATGGTCCTCCAGAGAATATGAGGCATAACCAAGCTATATGTAACAGCCCTTTTTATACCAGCATGTACATCAGGCTATTTCCTGCTTGCTAACCTCTCCCTTTCCCTATCCTGCTTCAGCTGTCTTATCACACACTCACTTCGCACCTTCACTCTTGCTAAACAACAACAGTCTGGTCAGATTTAACAGTCAGACACATGGGAGTACGAATTTTTGAAGCGGTTACCTAAAGAGAATTAACAAGCAAGACAAATGCTATAAAGGCTTTGTTGCCTGTGAGTGGTCAAGGGCCTCTACAGCTTTTCCATAAATAGAATGCTTACTGGTAGTTTAGTCTATTGTAGAAAAGCTGTTGTCTGTGGTATGTCTGCATTATAATTGCTTGTTAATGGCACATATAAAAATGGCACCCACAAATAGCTTGAGACACTGAGTTGTATAGCTACAGCTCTGTCCATAACCTGCTAATAGGCCTGAATCTACAGTGGAAAGTCACTGAAAGTATGTCGTGTGTAACATATGTTGTCTTAACTCAAAAATACTTAATGTAATCTGTCCTATGTGTATTGGTTGTATATGACATAATAACATATGAGAGACCAATTTAAGACCGATGGAGATCTAACTCTGCCCTAACTATCCCCACTGCACTGCCTTAAATGGGAATCACATAGCAACAGGCTATGTTTTCTGTGTGCTTCTGATTAATTCCAGATTGTGTTGCATTGGCGCTTGTCCAATTCCCATCCAGGGATTACTTATTCTTGCCATGTTGAACACACATTACAGCGTGGTATGACCTGTTACCCTATTTTAGACACATCTCTCTGCTTAACAAAGGCCAAATCCCCCTTGAGCCTTCGCCAATTAGAACTGCAAGCCAAAAAGTCTATGAGAGATTTGGAACGTGCACAGACGAAAGTGCTTTGCTTACATAGGACTTTGTCCTATGGTTTAATTTAATGCAAGATCTATGAAGAGCTTTAACAAATGACCCATTTCACAGTAAATAGAAGAAATGTCTATTGAGATAAAGTCATGGCTGGCTAAGTTAATGTTCAGAAGCTGATCAGTTATGGATTACATTTTTGTGATCAGTTGATGAATTGTGTGACTAGTTTACAAACTTTAGATTAGGCTGCTGTTTCGTTTACACTACATATGTGCAATAGTTTGTAGGGATCATTCACTTCTTCTGAAATTAGTGATATTAAGAGGGGAATTCACTCTTTGCAGCAGTAACAGTCTCTACTGGGAAAGCTTTACGCAAGATGTTGTACATTGCTGTGAGGCAGAGGCATCGTTAAGATCTTGAAACAGTTTTGATTTGTTGATGGGATAGAGTTTCCATTTGCGGATGGACGTGGGAGTGCTCTCAACACGGCTGTGTGCCACATTTTTTAGATCCAGGCTATACATAAAACATTCAGGGCTGTAACCCCAGGGACCCAAGCCTAATGATGCTTCTGCCGTGAGGATTTGGTTGTATTCAGCCACAAGAACAATAGTGAGGTCAGGTACTGATGCTGAATCACAAACATCACTCCTACTCATTCCAAACGTATTGAGCTCCTTTACTCCAGAGAACACAGTCCCATTGCTCATCACCCCAATGCTGGGGGCTTTACCCCTCTCTGGCTGACACCTGGCACCAGGCATGACCTGCTGGTTGACCTGCTGGTTGACCTGCTGGTTATACTTGCTCATGCCTGCACAGGTGAACACCTGTATCAGCAATGAGCATGAGACAGCTGTGCATTTTTTAAAATTAAAGGGTTAAATTAAATTAATTAAGTACAAAGTAACATATTTAACACTAACATTATCTGTGTCCAAACACTCAGTCTTACAATGTATGATTGAGACCAAACTATTCTAGTCAAATCTGAATAGGTAAGTAATTTTCATTAACAAGTAGGCAGAAGACACACACACACACACACACACACACACACACACATTTAGCCATGGAAAAAAAATAAGAGACCGCATCATTTTATTTTCTGGTTATTGCTTTTGTAATGTGTGGGAGTGTGTCTGTGTAAAATGTGCATGTAACTGTTGTTTTATACACTATTGACCACACTTGACTCAACATTGCAAACAAAAAAATGTTTGGAGAAAATGTAAAAATAATATAACACATAAATCACATAAATCATATAAACATATAAATCATTTATTACGCCGTGGAAATGTTCAACTCTTACACTCTTACTGCACTCACGACACATATGGAGGCGTTTCTTCTTTTTTACACAGCACACACTGCAATAGTTCAGAAAAGAATAGCAACCAGTGCATTTTACACACACACACACACACACACACACACATACACACATGCACTGCGCAAACTGTACAAACAGTGAACAGAAAAAAGGGGAAAAGTGGTCTCCATGGCTGTACACGCACACAAACACACACGTACACACACACACACATTTGTACATAATTTTTTGTACATAATTTCCAGCTTATAAAACGAAAACAGGAATTCAAAAAAAGTTAATACTGTGAAGACATCACCATCACTGTATATTATGAGCTGGAAGCCAAAATTATGTACAAATAAACAACTAAGTACTTGATATCGTTTAAGTTGTGAACCCTGAATCTATAATCTATGAACGTGTAACGTTTTGAATGGAATAATGGAAATAAATAAACTTTTCCATGATATTCTGATTTTTTGGAAAGGGTCTGTGTATCGCTTTTACAGATCTGAAAACCTGTGAACATTAACTGTTCTGTTCGGCACGCCGTAGGTGACGTCATCATCCCGCGCACCGTCATGTCTTGACATTCAGGGCGGAGCTGCACGTTTTGTGTGTTTCGTTCTCCTCCTCCTGGCTGCAGGACACACTCAGAGCACGGTGAGAACGATTTAACACTCTTTTATTTTACACTTTACACTCATGTGGTTTAGCTGGCTTTGTTAGAAAACAGTAACGCAAACCATGTCCAACTATGGTTCCGTGTGAGGTGGTCTGTGTATGTATATGTGAGAGAAATTGTAATGCAAATATATGTTAGCTTCCAAAAAGCTAATTTGAGTAGATATCAAATCAGAGTTCATAAGTACTGCGATCTGTGGACACCACTGTAAAGCGGTACCTCGCAGAAATTTTTTTGAGGTTTGAACTGATCTAGACCAAGGGTGTAAATGTTGATTTTTCAGTCCAAGTAGGAGTTCCTCAGTTAAAGTGCTTGTTAACACCATTAAACAACAGCAAAACTTTATAGTGCATCCTGCATGTGTGAATATAAAAGGTTCGAGAACATCTTTTTTTTTTCTTTTTTAAAATATTATCTTGAAGAGTAATCAGACCAAGTGCAGAAACAACATGGCTAGAAAACTAGTAATTAAACATGTTAAACTAACGTTAGAGTTAAATGTTACATTGAACGGAAAATATATTTGCCTGTGTAAAATCTAACAATTCTCAGGAAACTAAAATGCATACCACTTTTACTTTACTACTAATAGAGTTTGCTTACTACCAACACCTGGTGTAATCCTGTCATATTTAAGCATGAATTTGTGAATTTCAGATCACTGCAAGCCTTTAACATGGCCTTGCAACAGTCCTCGGTCCATGCGAAATGGGTCATCGGCCGCGTAATTGGGACCAAGATGAGGAAGACAGCAAAAGTTCGGGTTACTCGACTTGTTCTGGATCCATATTTGCTTAAGGTAGAGCACTGGGCAGTAAATACGTGTCAGATTACTTTTTACTGAGGGTTGTAGTGCATCTGCTACATAGAAGTGGATTCTGCCAGTTATAGATGATCATTGTGCTACAGTGATGGGAATCTTGTCCCAGATATCTCACTCAGATATCTCACCTGAGTTTTAGTGCAGGAAAGATTGGCCCTGTTTATCTTTATATTTACAATACTATACTTTGGTAGGTGCTCCTGCAACAAGCCCTGCATGTAAATGATTTAGTCTCATAAAGAACTGTGTTAAAGCTTGTATTGTAATTTTATAGTATTAGGTTCTCATAACCTTTCTCTCATTTTGCTTTCAGTATTACAACAAAAGAAAGACATACTTTGCCCATGATGCCTTGCAGCAGTGCACTGTTGGCGACGTTGTGTTGCTGAAGGCTTTACCAGAGAGGCGAACTAAACATGTCAAGCATGAACTGGCTGAGATTGTGTTTAAAGTTGGGGCGGTGGTCGACCCCCTGACTGGAAAGAAGGTTGCGGGAGGGTGCTTTCTGGAGCCCCTCACAGAATCCACAGAAAACACAGATGCGTCTTTAACAGAAAAGTTAGAACAACTAAACATTTCTGCATCTCCTTCACCTCCAGCTCCTTCCTTCTAGTCTTGTGTAAAAGTGTGAATGTTCCTGCGTTTTTCTTGGTTTGTCATGTCAGGATGGGTTAGTTTACGGATGCTTCTTTATTTGAATATTTTGAGTTATGCCTCATTGTAATATGTCCCAGGTTATTCTGACTTAAGTAATACAATAAAATACACTTTATGGTCATAATGTAGCCTTCTCTATTCTAATGATTTTAGCAGAGTACTGAAGATAAGAATAATCTCCTAGCAAAGTGAATATCTGTCAGTAGAAGACAATTATATCACACTACACATTTTTGATCCTTGCTGCTTTAAGTGGTTATCAACCCTGGTGCTGGAGATCCAAACTGTTTAAATCATCATAGTGTATTCTCTATGCTGCTCCTCAGCAAATTTTCAGTGTGTCACAATAACCATTCTGTACCATTCACACGACCTTACCAACATCAAGGGCTGTATCAATCAGACGATCCCAAGTCTCTCATTTACTGAGCTCTCCTATCACTAAAAATTGTTGTCAATGCTTTTCCCCATTATGGGGTGCAATGCATATTAAGGCTCTGGTTGCATGTTGGAATATGTGACCAGACTCCTGTATTATGGTGGTAACTTTGGTTTACTGAGGATATTCTTGTTGGTCAAATACTGTGCACTACTTTTGTGCACAGTCAGTACATAACCTTGTTCTGGAGATCTAGTTCCAACTACATCTGCTGCTGCTAAATTCTTTCTTCAGATGACAGAGAAGAAAAGTTAAATATTACAACTAATCCTGGCAGGAAAGTAGATCTTCAAGATGATTGGTGACCACTGTAGTAGACCAATTTGAAAGCAGCCCTAGTTTTGACCAGAAGCTACAGACAACCTTAAATAACACCAGGCAGGCTTTTTAGTACCACAGCCTGTTAGAATGAGTAAATGACAACCGTATGCTGCATACACACACTCAGAAAAAGCCTGTCTTACATTTATCCTACCTTTCTAAGGGTTTATTAACATCAAAAACTGTTCGATGCAACTTAAAGTCTCTTTGATATTACATCCAAATTGAACAGAACCTCCACCTAGAACGTGCTCAATATTCCATCCTTAGATTACAATTCACACCAATAATATTTAGTATTCAGGCGATGCTAAATGAAACACTGTATATTTTATATTCCTCAAAAACTTCCCCTTAAGACAATACTGTTTTGATCTGCTTCATGAATGCAATTCTCTCTGCAAAATGTCAAAAATAGAGCTGATAGTATGTAAAGCTTATAAGTGGTAAATTTCTGTGTACGACAAAATATCTATGCCCTTTTATACACAATCAGTTACAGAGAACAGCATTACATAACTTACATTATTCCAAATTATAGAAAACCCTCAATAACACTTCAACGGCAAAGTTGACAATGAAAAGCCAGTTCTGAATCCTTTGTTGCTCTGTACAGCACATCAAAAGTATCTGCTGTATTTACTTAAGAGATCCCTGCCTGGCACAGTAAAGGGTGGTCAGCGGTCAACTGTCCTCTGGATGTGAGACACCTCTAGTACTGGCATTAGGAGTTGGAAGGCATCCTGGATATATGATGCACTGTTAGAAGCCTGGAAATGAAACAGACAAACTGTTTAGCTAAGGTGATCACTTGCACTATGAATTAACTGTATAATCCTCAACTATCCTTTAAACCTACAGTTTTTACATGTAAACATTAGTGATGTATATCTTGGTTTAAGTCCAATTTGTGGCCACCGGCTTAAATTATTTTTTGCCATGTTACTGTTTTTACTTTAAACTTATCATAAATCAAACCGTTTAGGAAAAGAAACTTCATCAAACCAACCTCCAGGAATACTCCAGTTATAAGGGGATTGAGGACCTCTCCCTTTTCATTTGACTGCAACAAAGGTTTTTTTTGTTATAGAAAAGTCTGAACGTTTTAATATGTAAAACATGCAGAGATTATAAGAAAAGGCTGTGGTTTACTTACTCCAATTGTGGTTAAACAAGCAGTGAACCTCTTGGATAGTAGTGATATTTCCTTACAGAGAACAATGGTGATTCTGAAAAAAGGATAAAACGATGTTGTCTTTAATCTATAATTCATATAATTATATCTATATGCTTCATTACAAGAGACTTACTGTGAAAGGACTTTGGCTTGTTCCAGGGCAGTGACCTCTTTTGCATCAGAGTGAAGCAGCATCTCTGCCACCTTGTGGAACTGTTCGATGGATCTGGCTGTGAGCTCAGCCAGGCTTGTGATAGCAGAAGCGTGAGCAGCCTATGGAAGAAAGGGATTTCGCTGTTTAGTATAAGATAATTAGAATTTCTGAACACTTTCTTCTCACTAAACTAAAATAATCATTCAACAATCAAAAGAAAAAAAATACAATGGTAAGTGGTTCAAAACGAATTGCTCTAAAACTTTATTGTAATGATCAGAGAAACACCAAGAGATGAAATTAAGAACTGCTTAAGAAAAAAACATTTTTCTCTGCCTCTCTACATGTGGTGAGTCAAAATATCTAACTATGTGTGTACTTTGTCCCTGAAATAGTGCTTAACTGACCACCAGGTCCTTTTAAAGCTGTGACAACTTCACTCCGCTTCAATATTTTTATAATCTAAAAGGACTACTTTTCTTACACATTACTTTACTGATGTTCACAAACAATCCAAAAGGTATTTCTATTCTCTACATTTCCCAGCATAGCTCCACATTTTCTTAGTTGATGGTTTCATCACATGAATTTTGTCCTCATTACATGGAGAAACACTGGAGCAGTTACTCTGCGCCCATTCACTCTGTGTTTTTCCTCTTTTAAGTGGATAGAAGAAATGAAGCTCTCAAACCAAGAATGGAAAATACTGAAGCAATTCTATGCTGCTACTGTATTCTGTTCCAAGACTTGTTCTTTTACACAATTAATCTGAACATTACATGCAATTCTCTCTCAATTACATGTAATTCCAAGAGGAAAACACATTATTTAATTCTAACATTTTCATTTGGACCTATAAAACACCACTCACAAATCTCACCATTTTAGTTGCATTCTAGCATGTGTAATTTAATATATATATATATATATATATTTTATTAAAACACATACAGTCGAATTCTTATCTGTGTACAATGAAACTGCCCACAACTACACAATGGACAATGATAAATACCGCCCGTTGGTGGTGCCATACTGCTGACCCATAGAGGCCTAATGTTTATGTAGCCATTTAAGAGGATTACACAGAGCATGTGAGCAACATTAAAGTTACTGTAACTTTAAGGTGTACTAAAATGCATTCATGCTCTTATTAATTCATAGTTTTCGATTTTACCAGTTAAAACAATTACCTTTTATCGTATGTACTTTAGTTTGTTTTAACAAACAATTTTTGCGTCAAGTCACATGTTGGCTATATACTACTATTCCATTGAGGATTTTTTTCTCCACCCCCTGCTTCAAACATATGAACTGAGCAACATTTTGGTCAGTGTATAATTGAAGAAAAACAGTTTCACAGTCCACACCTCCAGTACTGGTGTGATAAGAAATAACTGTAACAGAATGTTCTGTACCTCCACTGTGTATTTGTTCTCTGCTGCCTCCTGCTCATTCGCTTCCTCTTCCTGCTGCTTGGCTTCTTTTGGCAACTTAATTTCTGTGATGCGGTCGAAGGCGTTTTGCCTGGCCTAAGGAAATGCCACTTGGTATGAATGCATGATGTTATAAAATCTGAATAACTAACAAAAACCCTTATGAAAACAGCCAAACGCATACCTTGCAAAGCTTCTCAGCTGTTGACGATATGTGAAGCTTCTTGAGATTGTCTGTCAGTTCCTTTTCAAAGTTTTCACCATTATCCTCTAAAGAGACAAAGATTTATATACATTTATTTCCATTATTGGAAAAGAGTAGAAAATGTGAAAACTGGCACTGCTTGGATAACCAATCAAATACTTTGCATATTGTCATTTTACAGTCTCAGCTTTAGGTTTACCTTTTGCATCATCCTCCTCGTCATCAAACTCCATCAGGGAGAACGACTCCTTGATCTGCTCCAGTTCCTCTCTCAGCTGGACCAGCTCATCCCCAGACAGAGTGGTCAGCACAGACTTTACCTGCATGCAGCAACAAGAAAAACAAACGAGAAAATGTTTCAAAGGATTTTATCTCATAGAACTAAATAAATATACAAGACAGCACTGGAAAGTGTTTTTTATTTACATTAAATTAAATGTGTTTATGTAAAGGTTGTTAAAATACTACCTATAACTGACTAATATATAACCTGGATCATAAGAATCAACCTGCTTAATCAATATGTCAGGCGCACTATGTATTGCTATGTGTAAAAAATACAATATTCACAAATGATTATGACTGCATTGCTTAAATTAATAAATTCCTGTTATGTCAGTGTACATGTACATGCCAATTTTCTCATCTTAAATTAAATGTTAGTGTTAATTGAGAATCACTAGCTAATCTTAGTCTGGGTTTAGGCTTAACAGGTGTCTGAAAAATCAGCCTTTAGATATTTTCTCTCCTATAGAGTTCACCTTTGTTTCACTCTCTCTGGACAGGATCTCCAGGGCCTCCAGGTGGGACAGCCCTTGGAACTCATCAAACAACATCCCATAATGAGCCACCTTCTCAGTTTCTGAGGCAACGTTCTCAGTCTTCTGCTGTAGCTCTCGTTCTTTTGCCTCCCTTAGAACCTTAAAAAAAAAGAGGAGCAGGAAAAATGCACATTCAGGTCATTAGATCATTTTTTTTCACAAACCTTCAAGCACTTAAAGATGTCATTAATCTCCTACTCAGTATCAGTATCAAGTCAAAACCAACAGAAAATGCAATGCAGATATTGGGGAAGAAAACAAAACTAACCCTAGCTGACCTGGTATACAGTCTTGGAACCAGTAGTCACAGAAACAGTCAGTATTCTACAGCAGTACCTCTTGTAACTATAGTCAGTCCAGTCTATGAAAGTCCTAGCATGTATTGGCAGCACACCTGTGAGAGTGTGGAGGTCCTGTTCATCAGTCCCTTGGTTTTTTTGAAACCAGGATCGCCCTCTGCTATCACATCCATCGTCTTCTTTCCAATAAACTCTAAAGCATCCAGGCCACCACTTATTACCGTTTTGCTCTGGCCAACAAAAACAAGGCAGAGAAAATGAGTAAGAAAATGTGAGTACAGAAATAAATTAAAAGAACAATTCTCACTTTGGCAGCTATGAAGCAGCTATCAAGCCTATGTAGCAAAAGCATGGTTAAGCTATTAGGCCTGCAAGAGATGAGTGAGTGGGAGCTTACCGTACTCTGAACCATGTTGGAGAGGGAGGAGAGCATCCCTATGCTGCTGGAGGACAGAATTCCCATTGCACCACCCTTAGAGTTTTCCTCTTCCGTTGTTTCCACTTCACTGCTGGAAGGAGCTGAAGTGAGACAGCAAAATTATTCATGAATTGTTTCCTCTGGAAGAAGCTTATCGCTTACGCTCAGTCTTTTTTACCCCTTAGAAGTCAAACCACTAGTGACAACAAAAGCATGGTGTCATTTATACGAATTATTTCTCATGGTTCATTACAAGAAGCATTAAAATCCTGAACGTGTGGATTCTAAACTTACAGGTGATACATTTGTCATTTGTCAATTGTAAATTGGTATATATCTTTCTCCTTAACAACTGTAAAGTCATCACAGCATATCATTGCTTACAAAACCAAATCTCCCCTTTCATTATTATTGTTTTTTTGTTTTTTTTACAAAAATTGAAATCTCAAACTAACTTTCACTTTGAGTGGAAATTTAGTGACAAATGAACTGTTCAAAATTACTTGGAAAGAAAACTTCTATATTTCATTCCATAATAAGCTGTGAATAGTTTCTTTTTCTCCTGAAAAGTTTCTATTTTGGAGATATGAGGTTATATTGCTAGCATATATAGCTAACATAGCTCCTGTACAATACCTTCCGGTTTCTCCTCCTGTTCCACTTGGGTAGAGAGTTCCTCGGGACTGGGGATCCCCAATGATGTCTCTGCCTTCTCGATGACCTGAGACAACCCTTGGCCTTGGTAGGAACACAAAAAACATGATTAGGTGAAAAAGACACAGCATCTCTTGTGTGTTCATAAACTGATTCCCTGATTGTGCCAGTATAGTCACTGGTCTCTGAGTATCTCTGAACAGCTTTCTCTTCAACTATACTTAGTTTCAATGAAGACTGAATACACTCCTGTTTATAGTACTGCAGTGTTGAATACAATGCAAATATTCCATTAATTGTAAAATGACTTGCCTACAGTGGCCACAGTGGCTGTGGCAGTAGAAAGGATTGACTTTCCCCAGCTTCCCCAGTAACCCCAGCCACCTTGGGATACAGTTGTTTGTGGAGTGGCCTGAAGAGAAGAAAAGAATTACAGCAATTCAGCTGCATCACATTAAACAATTAAACAATCAAACAATGAAAACCTTCCAGAAAAAAAGTATTCCAAAGACTGCAAAATGAATCTGTTGAATATATTTTTAATGGAAAAATTGCGTGTCTATCAAGTCTTAATTTTTTATTAGACAGACTAGTAGGAAAACTCAAAATATGCATCATCATCATCCCAACTAGTAAGAAATAATTGCCATTCACCAAAATAATATATTAGAATTTTTTGTATCAATTATAATGCCCCATGTTGTAACTGGTTCAACTAGCAAATTCACCTTAAACAACTGAGCTGCATGAGCTTATATTCTGGCAAAAGGGGTTATTACAGTGGTTCCCAAACTGGGGGGCAGAGGGGCGCACCACTCCCCTCAAGCACTGCTGGCAAAAACATGGACAAGTTTGTGCACCCAGCCAAGCCTCCAGCAGAGGCTGACTCTTCATCAGCTGCAAGTTCAAGT
>JBBPCY010000023.1:3696063-3708494 GCA_037974405.1 Brachyalestes nurse
TTAGTGGGCACTGTCATCACTACTTTCATTTTAAGATTTCAAGTGTGCAAATAGGCTTTATTGACCAATTTATATGAATTTTTACAAAAAAGGACTATGTTGTTTCCCGTCTGGCACAATTGTGACCAAGTATTAAACTTAAATTTTCACCAACTTAACCAAAATAAAATTAAAAAGAACATAATGTTTGTGTATTAGGAAGGTCTCAGGAGTACAATCCATGTACTGAAATGTTCAGAAAATTGGGATTAAACGGGTTAACCAAAATTGCATGCTTTAATAGTGTAAAAAACAAGGAATTAAGCAATACAAACAAGGAATTAACAAATGAAGGACAAAAGCAATTGTGTCAGAAGTGGGATTCGAACCCACGCCTCCATTCGGAGACCAGAAAGCCCGTATGTACGGAAGGACTGAACCTTGAGTCTGGCGCCTTAGACCACTCGGCCATCCTGACACGAGTGGAAACCCGGACTCAACTGCTGTGTTTTATCCGGCCTCAGCTCCCAAGTCGGTAGTCCTTGTCTATCCAACAGCTGTAGCTAGTGGTTTTTTAGGTTTGTTTGTTTGCTAACTGTAGCATTAGCTTCTTGAGTAAAAAAATATACTAAACATCAAAATGCGTTTGGGTAACACATTTTTTTAGAAACCTTTTTAACACACTGTACAACATTCATGTTCTGATGGTTGGCCTTATTACTGTTTTTATTTGTATTATTTGATTAAAAAGTGGGACATTCCCCGATCTACAAAGTATCTGTGTCGGAAAGGGTACGTAGAGCTGCGCATTGAGGCAGTTCGCTTCTAGAGCCCTGAGAGGGGAGGTGTGCGCATGCGTATTAAGGCAGGCACGGATATCCGGCGTGTGTTCTCTGCCATTTTGTTTTAGAGCGTTCAAGGGTATTCAGTAGGTCCGCACAGAACAAGCTCTGCAAACATGTACCGCCTCGCCAAGACTGCCCTCAACCTCACTGGTAAGATTTAATACGTTTCATTCATTTAGTTCTAACTGCCTGAAATGGTGGCTGGTGTTTAAGAGCGCCCAGTGACTCCTGTTGTCTCGGCTGATTATGTGGGAGTGCAGCTCTCAGTCTCTGAGGAAGCCAGCGATCGAAAATAAATGTAAATATCCACTAAAAAGCTAATGTTAGTCACTAAATACTTCATCTACCTTTTAGTTGTGTCTCTAAGCCCTTTATTGGCTCCTCCGTAATTTCTCTTTGGCTCTAATGTCTTGCACTAACCTTGTGAAATCATATTGTGAAAGGACCAGCCGCTTGTTAGGATGTTCAAAAAACACAAACTGGACAAAAGTAACTTGTATGGCAATCTTAATGCTTCAGCATGCCAAGCCGGTTTGGTAAAGGTTCTTTTCTATTTTAGCATAACGTCATAAAGCATGTCCTTAAAGACATGGTTAGATGAATTTGCTGTGGAAGAACTTGATTAAGTTAGCCCACACAAAGCCCTGACCTCAACTCCATCCAACAACTTGGGATGAACTGGAACGGAGGTTGTGAGCCAGGCCTGCTCGTCCAACATCAGTGCCTGACCTCACAAATGCTCTACAGAATGAGTGGACACAAATTTCCCTGCAGAAACTTAAAATCTTGCGAAAAACTTTCCAAGAAGAGTGGAAACTGTTATAGCTGCAAAGGGGGGGACCAGCTCCGTGTTTTTGTTATTGAATATAGCTCCATTAAAGTCCCTGTTGGTGTCATGGTCAGGCATCCCAATACTTCTGTCCATAAAGTGTAGTTTATTTGCCTTGTTATGGGTAAAGATACCAGTCCAAAGTGCTCTAAGTGTGAGTGATAAATTTAAATGTTTTCTTGACTGACTACTGCTCCCAAAATATGAGTTCATTTGTCAGTTTAAGGAGAGGGTCCCTGAAAAGAGGCTTTTGCTTTCAGTGCAAATGAGAGTACACCCTGAGCACAGCAATGTGTTTTCTTCTTCTCAGGTCAAGGCTCCCGTCAGGTTGCTGTGCGACATGGGTCATCTGTGTCCCCTGATTTCCACGCGAAGTATGGCACGCCTCTGCTGATCGCCGGAATCACATTTTGCACCGCAATGTGGGGCTATGTAAGTGCACGACTTTACTTTGCATCTGACTTATGATCCACCTCCTTAGTTACATTAATGATGCGATCCAGCCACTTCGTACTGTTTCAGAAGTTCATGTCTTTGGCTTTGGGTAATTTTGTATTTAATCTGCTCCTAGGTGATCACATCAACTGGCATCACATGGAACCTGTCTCCTGTAGGCAAGGTGCAGCCCAAGGAATGGAAGGAGTAATGGACAACACCATCCTCAGGTTTCGTGTGTGTGCTGAATCAAGAACAGGAAGATTCCAAAACATTCTGAACTTTTCCATATTTCTAATGGAGATGCTCTGTACCTAAGCCCTATTGCTGGCCTGGCATGTCTGTAAAAAATGTAATAAATTAAATAATCAATACAGTGTATTCTTGTACCTTATTACAGTGGTTGATTGAGAATGTGTAGTTTCAATAGTGGATAATGACTATGATTCTGACTTCTTTTGCACAAATTAGATTTAAAAAATCCCATTCTATTTAGTGATGCATTATGATAAGTCAAATTGGCTATGCATCGAACATGAACTTCACACATTTGCTTTGAATGCATGTGTCTTGGCGAAGCTGGTGTCCTGGTGGCTGTGAGTTGACCCTGTGAAAGGTTGTGGCTTTGAATCGCAGGACTGTCAAGGTGCCCTTAAGCAAGGTACCATCCCCACACACTGCTCCCTGGGTGCTGTGTTCCTAGCTGCCCACTGCTTCACTTAGTGAATGGGATAAATGCAGAGAGAGAATTTCACACTGTTGTGCTGTGTTCCAATGTGACTATAAGGGCCACTTTCATTTAATATCCGCAAGCATGCCCAATACACTTTATAAGTGTGGGTGCCTACACTGCACGATCAGGACTGTTTAAGCCACCTTTTCTGTTTTGTTGCACTAGTTATCCTAGTGTCACAGAGAGGTTCAGAATAAAATCTTTTTCCTGGTTAGAAGTCAGAGAACCACGAGGTGGCCCTATTGAGTGTATATGCGAGTTTCGGATCCATGGACTACGTGCAGTCTGGAATCCATTGCCTTTACAAAAAATGTTGATGTTTTCAGCTTAAAAATTTATAACTTATAGAACAAAAAATTACTGCATATATTTCTGCATATATCAGTCTCAGGCTGCTTCAAGTATTAAATAGAATTGTAGTCTGTTAACACATTAGCATCATCAGTTCTATTGATCAGTATCAATAAAAGATGAAAAATTAAGTATGCATATAACTAAGCAATGAAGGAATAGGAGAAATGTGAAAGTTTATTATAAGACTGGAACGGGCTATGACTAGTCGCATACCGAAGCTTCAGGCAGGCGCAGTGTGGAAGTTTTGATGGACAGCACGTTAGTCCATATAGCTGTTCAGGACGTCCAGTAGCCACGCCCACACACTGTTGACGCACACCAATGAGCGATGGATTGTCGGTCGGCCCACTTCTGGTGCCTGTGCTTGAAGCTAAGGTCATTTTCATTCTGGAGCCACCCGTTCAGGAGTCTGCAATCACACGGGAAGAAGCAGAAAATAATCCTTCAGGATGTCTCTGTCGAACAAACTCACGCTGGACAAGGTGGACGTGAAGGGGAAGCGTGTTATTATGAGGTGAGTTTTGTCAACATAACAAATTTTGAGCTTTTTCCATTGCAGTGAGACTGTCTGCCCGAGTTTGTTCTAGTTTATTGTAGTCAGCTGCTTGTAAGCTGCTTAATAAAGCCTGTCCGCGTGTGTTTGTGTGTTATTTAAGCTATGCTGCTTTCTCCAGCCTAGGTATCACCTATCCAGCTGAATGAATGAATGTTGTTCTCAGGAAGCGGATGTATGTTACGCATCACGTTTTTTGAGCAATGTCCTCTTCATCTTACCACATGGGGCCTGAATTAAAACATCCTACGATTTCCAAAGCCACAATAAGCATTTATTCCTCATTCTAACTGTAGTTACAGGCGGTTTTAGCCTTGAACTGTTTTTTTAAACCCCCCCCCCCCCCTCTAGCATTGAGTTACAGCCTTGTGCTCCCACTACTGGGCCCTATTAAAACGGCATCTGTTTATACAGCATCATAATAAAAACACCTAAATGCAGCATGAGTTCAGAATTAAACGTAATATTATCTGACATTCTGCCTCCTTAGGTGAGGTAGTTTTTAGAGATGTGTGGGATCATCAAAGGCCTGTCGGAAGTGAGCACGTTTTTCACGCATGACTAGAAGACCTGCCCACGGGGTTTAAAAACTCACAGCTAAAGAAAGATTATTAAAACTAAATAGTGCTGCCATAAGCAGCAGTAGCCACAAGGTGAGTGGGTGATCAGAGCTGCGTAGGACATGGACCACCCTTTAAAGGACCAGTACATCCATCTCTCTATCTCTCTGTCTATCTCTTAATATCTGTTTGTCTATCATCTCTCTATCTATACCTCTGTCTGCCTGTCTCTATCTATGTGTCTGTCTATCTGTATCTGTCTCTCTGTCTATATCAGAAAACTATATAGACTAAATATTTAAACGTTCGCTTATTTATACAGACCTTTTTGTTTTGTGAAATAAATGCTTCTATAGCAAGATAAGGCCCAGCCAGAACAGTCTGACATTTATTTATGTCCTTGGGCCATCCGTTGGGTCTCTCTTTTTTATTATTATGAAAACATCTCTAGGCTGATGATATAGCCATCCTCATGATGGGGGGGGGGAGTTTGATCCCTTTATCAAAAAAAAAAACAGTGTGGTGTTTAGACTGTTACTTTCCTGTGGTGCCTTTTCATGGCCATATGGGTATCAGTAGTGATCCACACTGGCCCATTCATTCTTCTGCCTGGATGCACCAGACAAGTTTTGAAATGGGGAAAGGACAGGGGGGGAGGGTGAGGATGGGGGGGCTTAGGTGTTACATAATCCGCTGTGGTGATAGAATGTGTGTGAACGTGCCACGGTGCGCGTGCTTGTGTGAGTTGCAGGGGTTCCTGGAGACGTGCAATGAAGGAAGGGCTCAAAACTGGAGTCATCACTGTTCCCCGATCCAGTTTAAGTGCATCGTGGAAAGATTGTCTCAGAGCCTGACTCACGTCAGAGGCCTTGTAGAAAACCCCTGTTTCTGAGTTGAGGCAGCAATGAGTCAAATCAAAGAGCACATTAACACTATAATCTATAGAGAAGGAAGCTGTAAGTCAGATCACAGGTACCTTCTGTGGTACTTAAATTACTATCATAGGCCTAGTAATTGCTGCTGTTAATCAATTTTTACCTCCGAATGACCAGGGGGTGGAACCTCAGGGCTATGTCCTGTTTGCACAAATGATGAGTCAATAGTAGTGTAAAGTGCACCAGTCACCCAGCCCCTCTGGTCCGTATATGGAAACAAGATCAGTATTGAATTTACTGATCTTGTGAAACCAACACATTTACATACACCCGCCCAATTCAGCCTATAGCAGCGTATTGATTTATTAATATCAGATAAATAAATCGTGCATTTAAATATATTGATCCCTAGTAAAAAAAAAACCACTGCAATAAAGGAGTATCGTGTTTCATGACTTTTATAAGTGTATCCTTTAAAAATATGTTATCTGCCCCTCACTGTGTCATACACTTTACCACTTTAAGCAATTTTCTGTAAAACTAACAACACTATTGTACAGAAATAGAGGACCAATGTTGGTGGTCGGGGAGAAAGTGAGAAACCTATTTTTGTTTTGTGTTGATGGAGTAGCTTACAGAGCAGGAGTGAAATAATAGATTAATTCATATAGTTGAATTGACCACTATTGTGTTGGAATGTGTTGGGTCATTCACATTTCCAGTCTTTAACAATAATAATATGATACAATACTATGGGAGGCAAAAATGATGTGACTTGCATTCTGTTAAGTATGACATTTAAGTGCGTTCTCTGAACATGCAGACTTAACATATGGTGTAAAACATAACACTTTTTTCCATTCAAATTTGTTCAATACATCATGAAAGTGTTGAATTCTGAGCACAGAATCATGCACTGTGTGTATCCTTACACTTTAACCGGTCATGACCAAAACTATTATATTAGTAGTGCCACTGTAGTCAAAATGCAGAACTGTCTTCCACTTATAATAGATATTGATTTCTTTCTTACACAGGGTCGATTTCAACGTGCCCATGAAGGACAAGGCAATCACCAACAACCAGAGGTAAATAAATATAAATAAATAAATATATATATATATAATACATGCTGCAAATACGCTGCGTATATATATTTGTTTATATGCATGTGTTTGTATAAAATATGTATGTATAACATTCTTGTGTATATATTATGATTTTTATTGGTCTGATTTTTGCTATGTAGATGTAGAATAAATGATTCAGAACAGATTTATTAACCAGATTCCAAAACTTTTTTAAAACACAGAATCAAGGCTGCAGTCCCATCTATCAAGCACTGTTTAGACAACGGGGCTAAAGCTGTGGTGCTGATGAGCCACTTGGGCCGTCCCGATGGCGTCCCCATGCCTGATAAGTACTCTTTGGAGCCTGTGGCTGCAGAACTCAAGAGCCTGTTGGGGAAGTGAGTGAACTTTGCTGTCTGATACAGTCTTCTTGCCCTTCACACACACAGTGCTGGCCAGTGGGCAGACACATGTGTTTTATTGTTAGAATGAATTTTTTTGCCCCACATTGATATTTTCCCCCCGGTTGCAGAGATGTTAAGTTCCTGAAGGACTGTGTTGGTCAAGAGGTCGAGAGTGCCTGTGCTGACCCTCCAGCAGGTTCCGTTATTCTCCTGGAGAACCTGCGCTTCCATGTGGCTGAGGAGGGCAAGGGCAAAGATGCCGCAGGAAACAAGGCGAGTGCCACATGAACAGCTGCAGTCAGAAAAATGCTTAGTCACTGTCTACACACATACAGACTGCTACTAGGCTTGTTTTGGGAACAACCAGCATTGTTGATACTTTAATTGAATCATCTTGGACCAGCCTGGCAGTTATAAGATTAGTTAATGCGCTTTAAAAATCCATTTAAAATAAGGCACTATCTTTCTGATTATGGAGGTGAAAATGAATCCACGCATTGCTAAACCGCAACAATTAATGCACAGTTAGGACCCATTATAAGTGACATTTAGTACAGAATTGACTAAATATGCTTTTTCATACACTTAAGTTCAATACAAATAATTTAGTATAAAGTGGTAGAGAATTCTTCTCATTAAGAACAGTGCCTGTTTAGTGTAAAACTTAGCATCTGTGCATAATTCAAGCAACTCTTGTGGTAAAATCTTGCAACAATCTGTAAGTTTAGGTTTTATAGAATATTATTATTTATTGTATATATGAAAGTATGTGCAGTCTTTTAAAAAATTAAGTAAATGTAACAAAATGTAAAAATATATTTTAATATTTAATAAGGAATATTAATAATAAATTGTAATAATTATATTTATAATTGTGAAACACAGTGTTCAAATTGTTTTATGCCACCGAACACCTGTTGTGCACCTGTTGTCTTTTGTCTAGTCAATAAAGACAAAGGTGTGTCAAAGTCTGGCCAGGTGTGTCATTGCACAGCTTAGTAGGAACAAGACAGCAGTGAACATACACAAGCCTGAGCATCTGTCCGTCCACCACTCTCAAAGAGCAGAGGCCACTGCGTGTTTGGACTGCTTAAGTGTACGGTTGGCCTTTTGACATTTACAGGAAGGTCACTGAGGTGGCCTTGTGTTGCTTTTCTGGTCCATGGAGCCCTGGCTGGAATGCAGTGATGGGGAAAGTGGCCGGGAGACGAAACACTAACACTCCGCTGACCTTTCTGAGGGTTGGTGCAGTAGTAGATGATGTCCTTGGTGGACTCTGCACTTTGAGTAGATCAGGGGCTCAGACATTTCGCAGGCATGGTCATGACCTTTCATTCAGTTCAAGAGTCGCAAACTTTTAAGATTCAGCAGAAACCTGATCTAAGTTAAACCTGATCTCAGATCTCAGGCTTTTTAATTGAATTGAATTTTTCATTATTATTTTTTGTTGAGATGCTGAGACTCCTGCTGTCTCATGATTAAGTTGTTTTTAAAAACAATGTACCAAACAGAGGACCGACTTGAAAGAAACTCACAATGGATGGTTCTTTTTTTTTTTTTTTAAAGAATCATGCTGGTAAACGAGTTCCTTTTAACAAATTGTCCTGGAGTTTTTGTTTCCAGCACATTTTTTTCTCACTCATTAGACCAGTTAATTAATAGGCAAGTTGAATCAGATGTTGATGAATGAGCAGAACTTGAAGTGTGCTGGACACCAGAACTCCAGGACTACAGTCAGCACCCCTGATGTAAAGGTTCAGTGTCATTTTCCCCATAGAACCATAACCTAGATCTAATCAGGGTTTTTTTCTGGATATAATTCATTGAAGCTTCACATGAAATTTGCTCACAGGTTAGGTTTGATTTATGTCCAGAATAGACACCTACTCAAACCAAGTAGCCCCAACAACTGGTTTTTTTTTCAGTGTGGCAGTTTTAAAATAAGCCCATTTTTAAATTTAAATCTAATATAAAAATTGTACAGTAAGAACTGAAGTTTGGACCCGTATAGGGATCTTTGAGAATGTCAGAGCTTAAATATCACTGGAATAGTTAATAATTCAAGGCCTGTTACCCACCAAAGGTCAAGGTTTTCACACTTGTTTGCTTTTGGGATCACTAAGTTTTTGTAGTTCTTCTTTCCAGACCAAAGCATCGCAGGAAGAGATTACTGCTTTCAGGGCCTCCCTGTCCAAGCTGGGTGACATCTATGTTAATGATGCCTTTGGAACCGCACACAGAGCCCACAGGTACGCCTGCGCTGCATTAAATACTTTCAGTATAGACGCTCTTCCAACCTATACAACCTGTAGAACATTTGCAGTGTTTGAAGCAGATATAAAGTTGTAATCGTGTTAAAGTGAGAAAAGCGCAAATGCAAATTATTTTTCTTTCTGAGGTAAATTTGTGAAGCTGATGCCTGTGTAAGAAATTACACATTAGACATTCACAATTTCATCAAGCTTAAAGTCCAATCTGTGTGTATCTACTTGCACAGTCCTTGAAAAGCACCTCAGGCAAAAGGGGGCTAATTTCTAAAAGAAATCAGAAAGTTTGATTTATTTAGCAGCTTTTGTTACATTACTATTATTCCTGTTAAAAATGGAAAAAAGGAACAGCTTTCTGTAAGTAGGGGTGTCCAGGTGTGTTTTTGAATATTAAAATGTAAAGCAACAGTCCAAAATGCTATTGATGCGAAATGTGTATTAAATTACAATCATTATGCCAAATATGATTGTGCTAATTGGTGGCTACCCACAATGCTACGTTGTTTCACTGAGATAATTGCTCTTTACCTTCAGCTCCATGGTGGGAGTGGATCTGCCTCAGAAGGCTGCTGGCTTCTTGATGAAGAAGGAGCTCGACTATTTTGCTATGGCCTTGGAGAAACCACAGAGACCTTTCCTGGCCATCCTTGGAGGGTGAGGGTTGCAAAAAAACACACACACACACACACACACACACACACACACCCACACACACACACACATTCTTACACACACACACGTACCTACACTCATGCACATTTTCAGCCCACTCACCATCTGCCAAACTAACTTTGACCCCACATGATGACCTCATAATGTTTTCCCCACACACTCCATATGCGGCGTTTTCCCTTTTCTCCCTCTCTTTCCTCCTCTTTTACCTTTCGGCTAACTAAAGTGAAAATGAAATCCACTGCATTGTTAGGCCAGCGGTGTTGGGCTGAGATATTACCTCGTTATTATTATCTCAGTCATCCTCTTAACTGAACAAAAAAGAAATAAAATCTTACTTTTTTTTTCTTATTTACCAAGGGTTTTCTTTGCCTCAGGTTGATGGCTCCGTCTGCTAGCAGCTGTGTTGACTAATTTCGAATGCAGAAAGCATGTACAGACCGAATGAGTCATTATTCTGTGTGTCTCCAAGAGATGAAGCAATTCGAAGATCTCGTTTTCATGTGAAATGCATCGCCGAAGGATAACTGGCGCAGTTACTTAGTAATCACAGAACTGGCTAATCGATAAGAGCAGCGCTATCTAGTGATAAATATAATGAAGACTCGGGTAATGAAACGCAATATAAACGTCAGAACAATTTGATCTCGTCACAGTAAAACACACTAACCATGTCGACACGGATAACTGATGTATGGGACACAGTTATGGTCTTTCGTTTAGAGTTTTGAATATTTGCCACCTTAAGGCGCATAATTATCTTGGTGTATGGGAAAAAGTCATATTTATGGTTCATTAATTTATACTCCTAAAAGAAGCTTCAATTTGCTTTGGTTTAATTGGTTTTTCATCTCAGGGTTATATTGCATTTCAGGGTATTTGCCACAAGTTGTAGCTATTAACTGTAATTTGGATCAAAAATGTCAAATATTGCTGCCCCCCCCCACCTTTCTTTTTAGAGCCTTCAGCTACTTTAGGGGTAACCACTGTTGACCCTGGTGTTCAGTGGAGCTCACACAGCTTGTATAACCGGCTTAGAAAACAATTGCCAAAATAATGGGATGCTCTGGAGCAGCTGTGGATGAGCCCTTGGCTGTAATAGCCAGTGCTAAACATCAGGTCGAGGGGTGCAAAGCCCCCCAGCACTGAGGTGTGGAGCTCCAACAAACACCTTTGGGATGAGTTAGAGTGGAGAGTGGATTATAGAACTAATCAATCTACACAACCTACCCAATCTACACAGTACCTGACCTTACAATCAAATCCTCACAGCAGTGTTGCCACTTCTAAAGTAAAGTCTTCCCTGAAGAGCATAGGCTGTTACTGCAGCTGATTATTATTTTTATTATTATTTTATTATTATTATTGTTATTATTATTAAAATGTATTAAATGTCTATATCATCAGTTTCCATTAACACAAGACTGTTTTGACTAAACTATTTCTAAACTATCTATCTATCTATCTATCTATCTATCTATCTATCTATCTATCTACCTATTCCATCCATCCATCCATCTTTCTGTTAGTCTGTCTATCTCTTTCTTTATGTCTTTCCCTTTGTCATTCTCTTTCTCAGTCTCTGTCTTTCCTTTATTTGTTCTGTCCTCTTGCTCTTCCATTTCTTCTTTCTATCCCCTTTAAAGTACATATGTGAGTCCTGCAAGAAATCAGGCCAACACATTTATTTTAGCTGCGCTATAAACAGAGATCCTTCCAAGAAGTGAGAGTGATGTCTGTCTGTCTGCCCGTCTGTCTTCTGGGGAGTGGCAGGTGTCAGAGATGATTCGGACCGAAAGCCGTGAACGGCATCACCTCTCTGAGCAGAGAGCGGCTGAGCCTGGCAGCTGTTTTTATTCTTACAGTAGTGAATGTGAGAAGTGGGCTAGACGTTAGCTAACCTGAGGTCAGATGAATCCTTTGGCCAATGGTCTGATATGAAGGGAAGCTTGCCAGTGCCCTCCTCAGTTTGAAGGGCAAGTTCGCATTCATTTTCTTAGGCAGCACAAGGTGTTACCAGTAGAAGAAACCTATACAATAGCAGACTTGCTTAACCAGCATGAACGTCCTTCAAATGCAGTCAACCAAGACGTGTTTGGTGTCGTCTTCCTTAGTTTGCAATGGAGCTATGAGTGGGCTTATGTGTACTAATTGACATTGTGTAAACAGCATGGCTAAATCAACACACACGTGCCCCAAACTATTTCTAGGCGCTCAATAATCTCAGACTGTGTGGTTTCTTTCCTTTATGTTTTACTGTTGTCCATACATGTGTAGCAGCCATATTGAAATTGGATTTCTTGTCCATGTTTACAGTATCTGAAACCTTATTTTCTTATTTTCTTTTCTTATTGGGCCAGCTGGTGGCCTAGTGGTTAGGGAGTTGTCCCTGTGATTGGAAGGTTGTGGGTTCGAGTCCCACCTTGAGAAGATACCCCACACGGAAGCGAAAGAATTTCACATTGTTTAGTGTGTGCTGTGCTGTGTTCATGTGTGACAAAAAGGTATCATTTTTGTAATTAATTTTAGGCAAATGATAAGGCCTGTAGATTGTACCTACTAATCAGTGTCTTTAAGCTAAAGTTAGCTAAATTAGCACTCTCTCTTCAGTGCAATGCTAAAGAACCCAATTTCTGACAATCTGTGACTGATCGACTACATTTGGGTAATCATGTAAGTGTGTAAGTTTGCATTTTTAAATACTATCCCTTTCACCAAGCACCCGAAATATACATACTATATAGGCAGCGACAGAAGTACCTAACTTCATTACTTAAATGAAAGTACAGATACCACTAGTCAAATGTTACTCCAATACAAGTGAAAGTCATACAGTCAAATTTCACTTAAGTTAA
>JBBPCY010000023.1:3720471-3737473 GCA_037974405.1 Brachyalestes nurse
GAGAGGGAGAGAGGGAGAGAGAGAGAGAGGGAGAGGAGAGAAGAGAAGAGAGAAGGTGAGGGAGGGAGAGAAATAGTAGGAGGAAGAGAGATAGTACACAGTGAGAGATAGATGGAGATAGATGGAGATAGATGGAGAGGGTGTGTGAGTGTGTGTGTGAGAGAGAGAGAGAGAGAGAGAGTTAGAGAGACAGAGAGAGAGAAAGTTCTCTATGTTTTGAGTCTGGTTTGTGAGGGATCTGTTTGTGTTGTTTTTGTTCATGAAGAGTTAGGTGTACTGAGAGGTCTTGAAAGAAGAAGTCATGTCTTCACTCGAGGATTGGGAACCAGACCAGGTTTCTGCTTGGATGAAGAATATCGGGTTTCCTCATTACGCGCAGAGTTTTTTAGGTAGGTGATGTGTGACTTTTATGTGGAAAGTGAACGAACGCGTTTTTACACTGTATAAACGCCAGGGGTCGCTCGACCACTGCACATAATAATGCTGACTCTAACAATGAGCTTGAAAATTCTGTTCTGTTTTTTTTTTCTTCACAGAAAATGGAGTTTCTGGACTGAAGCTTTTGGAAATCACTGATTCACTTTTAGGTGATTTTTAAAATCTTTATTTTTTTATTATTTGTGTTGCTTGTTTGTCTCCCTCACAGAGATTTTATTCCACCTATAGAGTTTGTCTGAGAGCTCAAGGGTGTGTATGTGTAGGTGTGTGAGTGTGTGTGGTGATGTGTGACAATCCTCAGTCTGGCCATTGTCTTTTCTTCAGGGAATGGTGCTTATGCCCCAGCCTGCATGAATATGTCTGCAGAGTGTGTGTCAAAGGCCTTTCAAGTGCTGTATCAAACATTTTGGACATGAAATGTCACACCCACGATTAGTTAAAACTTTACTTATGAGGCATTTGTGAGGTGGTCACTGCCACGCTTTTATGCTTTTGATTTTATTATGCTGCCATTTACAGTTATGGCAGTGCTTGAAGCCGTAGCCTGCTGACCTGAACCGAAGGCACAGAGGGAGGCTGGAGGGGAGTCGTTTTATGAACACACACTATTGATTTAATGCCAGTATCATATTTTTCAGAAACCCCAGTCATGTGCTGTTGTGGTGCAAGACCGTGGACGTCAGCACATTAGAGAAAAATGGCCATTGAGCACAGATAATATCACAGTTCACTTTCTTCGGCAGGTCACAGGCTTGTGAAGTGTAAAGGCTCGATTCAGCCGCATCAGCCTGATTTAATGGCCACAGATGCCTGGCCCAGAACGATAAAGAAATTTTTACTGACTCATCGCCACTCGCTGTAAAATTCAAACCAGGTTTAAATGTGTGTTTAGGAAACTGACTCATAAAGTATAATCTCATGGCAGGTTACCTATTGAGTCTTCTGACTCATCTGGGAATAAACTGTTGCATTGTTTTGTTATTTAAAAAAACGTAGTATTCATTTTTTATAAATATATCAATTAGGGTGATATTTTCTGTCTTAAGAAAATACATTATCTAACGTTGAAAAGATGCATAAATATTGAAAGTACTGATTCATATGAACAATCATTAACCACAATAGCTATGGTACAAGAGATGTACACATATTAATACTGTACATTCATGATCACTAGCATCAATATATCTGAGGGAGCAGAGATGCCCCATTATTTACACTTTATGTACACTTTACAATAAGGTGGGAGTATTGTACTGTAACATTTTATAGGTAATTTTAGTGTAATCTACAATCTATTGTGAACACACAGCCTTTGGTATATTTTGTCATATCCCTGTACTAGGTACATTTCATAGATAAAGAGTACGGAAAGTGTAAAGACACAGTAAACTAGACATATAATAAAAATGACAACCATTAACTATTTGCTTAAAGAGTCAGTTCAGTTGTCAGTACTGGGTACAACCATAGGCAGTATTTACTGTCACTACCAGAGTTTAATTAGATCAAACCAGTGTAATTAGATCACAGACTGCTGCCCAAACAACCCAGTAATGCTGACCTGACTTGAGGCTACACACTACAGATAAAGTAGGTATGGCTCCACCCACAACAACCTCCAGTATAAACAACTGAACTTAAAAAGATTACTTTGTTTTAGTAATACCCCGTACAGGAACTTACCATAAACTGTGTACCAGGGCTTCCAGAACCCACAACAAAATATAATATAATTCCTTAATTTAAGAGAATGATACACTCAAAAAAGGTTCTGTGACTGGCCTGGTAGCGCTGAAGTTGAAGGTACCACATCTATTTTACCATCAGTTCTGGGAACATAATTGTACTGTTTTTGGTAGCAGCTGTATATCTTCCGGTTGCAGTGATTTTGTACACCTAGTCTTGACTCAGTTTTTAGTTTATTCTTCTAAAAAACTAAAGAAAGGACACAGCTGGACCATAGGGATCATGCTGTGCCTTTGGGGGTAGATTTATGTTGTTAGTGGTAGTTGGTTAGTGTAGATAACATCACTGCCTTCCAAGCAGGGGTAGAATCCTGCCCTGGATGGCACACCCCTGGATGGCACACCGCACTACATCAGCAAGAGTCCTTAAGCAAGACTCCTAACACAACCTTTGCCTACAGCTTGCCTACAAGCATCAACCTACAAAAATGTTAGTACCTTTGAGGACATAGAAAACTTTTTTTTTTATCAGAACGTTTTTTTTTCAGGAGTGTACTTTACTGCAATTTGAATGAAACAGCTAAATTACAGCAGTGTGTTCATACGAACAGTGCTGTTAGTGTCGCTGAATGAACTTTAAAGTGCTTTGGGCGAGCAGGAGTCCAGCAGGTTTCGCATGTGGGAGAAAGTGCCTTCAGTCAGTGGTGCTTTCTGTGAGTGAGAGGAGGAAAAGCAGTTCGAGCGCTCGGCTTCAAACACACAAAAGCCTTTTGTCGTGTTTGCTATTTAATGCCTGAGCGACGTCGCCAGGAGCCAAACGGAACAGTCTCTCTCTCTCTTTTTTCTCTTTCTCTCTCTCTCTCAGCAGGAGCATTTTTCTTCTCAGCCCCTTGAACATCTCCGTCCCCTTTCGCGTTCTCTCTCTCTCTCTCTCTCTCTCTCTCTCTCTCTTTCTCTTTATGTCTGTCTCTCTATCACACACACACTGGAGGAGAATTTTTTCTTCTCAGCCCCTCAAACATCCCTTAGTATCTCTCTCTCTCTCTCTCTCTCTGAAAGGGGCGGGGCTTCCTCTACAGCCTGATGCCCGGGTTAAGCTTTCATGCGTTTCTCTCGTAGCGCTTTTTTACAGATAAACACGGCGTTTCTGTACAACTCGAACATGAAACTCTGGCCGTCAGACCGCAGGAAAAGTGCCGCCGGACTCTCTCGAGTTTTCATCAGAACTTTTTCTTTTGTCTCCGACTGTAACGAATAGTGTTCGACTTTAAATGGAGTCTCTGGACGTCAACACGACACTGCAAAGGAACTGGACTGCATGAAGGTAAAGGGCTGATAGATGAAGTTTAGAGCTCTTGGAGCGAATGCAGATGATAGGTTTAAACATGTCCCTCCATATGAAGCCCTTTTGAAAAATAGATTAATTTGAAGAACAGACTTTGGAAGTTGTCCTCCGGCAGCTCCAGTAGAGGGACTGGCCTGTGGTCCCAGCACATTAAGCCTATATGTTTGAATGAATGTGATCTTGGTGTCATTAAGGGTGAACATGTTGGGAATGGTTCCAGTTGACTCTATTTGCTTGCATGTTAACAGGCCTTGTGTTCTGCCAACAGCTTTTACAAGGCTGCTGTGGACACATGTAGTCCATTAATGGTGTGACTAGCACCATAACTCCACATACCAACTGTTTGAGCTGCTGTGAATTTGGAAGCCAGCTCTCTTCCTAAACTGCAGTTGTTTGTCAGTGGTTCTCCTCTTCTAGCCATGGTCCTTAACAGTGCTAGACTGGAGAAGAAGCAGCTGACCCTTGGATTGTCCAGCTAGTGTCAGGGTTGCTGAGTTAGACCATAATAAGCAGTTGAAAGGCCAGGTCCTCAGAAAGCCTTCTGATGAAGGTACTGCGGCTCCGTAAGTAACAGTTCTGCAGAAGGAGTTAGTGGAGCAACTTCTGACGGATGTCACCGTGCTCTCTGAGGAATGCTGTCAGGGTAGGTGGGGGTGCAAGGCAGAGCAGACAGATACGCACCGTTACATAGGGCAGGAATGCAGTCATGTGTTATTGGAAATCAAAGCAAGAGATTAAGTTATGAGGAATGTGCAGCAGGAACAGGCTCCCCTCTTTAGTAAATGGCCCTCTTAACTGACTTGTTGCTGCTGCTGCTGCTGCTGCTGCTTTTATGATGGTCTAAACGGCTGGATTTCATGTCAGTTTAGTTCCTCTTTTTTAACTGAGTAAGCCTTGTTGGTACTTTTCCAAAGGCCATTCTTTAAAAAAAAAAAGAACTGATTTTTTGGTGTAATACCATTGAAAATGCTCTACTATTCTTTAAGGAGCCAGTACATTTTGTGTGAAGATTATTTAACATTTTTTAAGGAGCCCCAACCCAAACAAAGCTTTAATAGCAAAAAAGTTTATTTCCAAGGACTGTACATCCATATGTCAAATGGTTCCAGGTGTGATATTTAAAGAATCTGTTCAGAGATTCTTTAAGGAGCTAAATGTGTTTCTGTGGCATTTTTTGGAACCTTTCCTTTCAACACTATTTGCTTTGGACATCATTCACAAGAAATGCCCCTGGCGCAATTAGGAGTTGAGGCACAGCTTTATAATCTGGACATGATGCAGCTGTGCTCTCTTTTACTTCTTCCTGTTGTCGGGACAGTCCGTCAAGTGAGCTGGGGCTTTGTTTAGTTGTAGAGGTAGTGACTGTCCGCCAGAAAAGTGCCTAGCGGGATTGACTCACAGTGCAGGAATGTCAGCTCGCTCTCTCTCTCCCTCCCTCCTCTCTTTTTCTTTCTCCTCTTCCATCTCTCTAGCTTTCTTTCTCTGCCCCGACCTCCCTCCCTCCCCTTCCACCCCCCTTTTTCTGCCCCTACCCCCCCCCCCCCCCTTTTGCGCGTGAGGCCAAAGTTCTGCCTGCTGACTCAGCCTAGAAATCACCCGAATGCCTGTTTTTTTTTTCCACTGAGCTTTTGCAACTCCAAAAGCCTGTACTGTCGCTATTGAAGTTTTACAATGAGGCTGTGTTCTAAGGAGGAGCGCTGCTGACCACAGTCAGAGGCGTTTGACAGTGTGCAAATGACTAAATGAGAGGTTTTCTCAGTAGACTTGCGTACACATAAAAGTCACATGCTTCCAAAATAAGTATTACTCATAACAGCTCCAGTAAGGGCCCAGGAATCTGAGGATCAGTCCCTCTGAATCTTTCCAAGACGACCTGTCTGACCTTCAGGTCTTGGCTGACACTGAAATCACCTCTGCACTGTCACACCAGTGTAAGTCTTTGTTGCAGTCTTCCGACAAAAAGCATTGTTTTGTGAAAAGGAAAGGGACTGTATGAAGATAGAGTGGTCACTGACACCGTCGTACTTGCCCAGGAGCTTGAGTAATCCAATGCCTCCTGAAGAGACAGACGTGTGGCTCATCGCTCACCCGCTCTACCTCAGGCAGTGCAGACAGACACATCTGCAGTGGAATGTGTCACCACGTTTCAGACACAATCACACGGGCGAGGTTGAGCATCTTTCACGTAGCTCCACTAAGGCATTAATCATGTCTCGGCCACAATGTGTCACTATGGGGTGGTTTTTAGGAGTACATGGCCTTTTTTTTTACTGGTAAAGGTATTACTGTATTCTTGAACTAAGCTTGACCTAGGTCTGGCATAACTGGGAAGTTTTTGTGTGTAAGGTAAGCCATTGCTTCTAAACGTGAATTTTACTAGATGAGCAGTAATTTAATACACAGTGGCAATACATGCTGATCTTTATTTTCATTCATATTTTTTTTATTTTAAGTTTTTGTTCTGAAAAATCTGATTTCCATTTAGTTCATGTTGGCAAAAATAGACAAGGTTATTGTTTAAAGGAACCGTATCCTGCATTTTTATTTTATTTTATTACTTCCCTCAAGTACATTTTATGGTGTTTTTACATGATAATTTCTAACCTCATTTACCCTAGATTTAAGCTGGTTGTCTTGGTTGTTACCTCTGTTTTCATTGACTTCCCTATAATGTGGTTTGTTCAAAGCGGTCCAGCCAACTTCAGTCCAGGCTAAATTGCTGAAGCATGAATACACAATAAACAGTATTCTAACTTTAAAAAAGTGAATGCCTGGGTTATCTAAAGTCATTAATATATAAATAATGTGTAAACCAACATCTTAAAATGAGAAGTTAAAGACAGTTTTTAGTTGTAGGTTTATATAACGTGAAAACTTTGGTTGTCCATGATATGGGCCTTGTAAGAACAGAAGACAATAAGCAATCTGATTAGAAGCTGTGTCAGTTTTATTACAGAGTATCAGTAATCTGGAGGTATTAGTTCATTAACTTTATTGATTCAAAACAAAGTATAGTTCACAAAATACTATGAAAATATAATTGTATTACATTTTATGAATGCTGGCATAACATAAACTGTAAAAGATGTGCAGTTTCTGAAGTTTTCTGTTGCTATTTGCTGTTAAGATTGGCGTGATCTCATAAACCAGCATACCTTCCCCATTGTCAGAGTGATCCAACCAAAAGCAGTCTCGGTCACCCTTTTCCTTGTTTGTGGTTTTGACTAGTTCTTGGAGTGGGAGTGTGCAATTGTGAAGCTAAGCACATGAACAGAGCCTTACTGTAAACATGTTGGGTTCTGATGCCTCCAAGACTGTATTGCACATCTGTGTCATACACAATCGTCACTGTGTTAATTGTCGTTTTAGTCATAAATTCTGCTTTCATGGATTTTTTTTTTCTGGCAAAGCACAAGAGGGAAAAGGGCCTGAACTGCGAGAGAGAGAAAGAAGAAGAAATTGGCACACGGCTTTAGTGACAGAGATGAAGCAGCAATCTCATCTCTCCACCACATGCTTTCCATTAAGGCTTTGGATGGAGGGAGTGGGTGGGAGGAGGGGGAGAGAGGGGCTAAGAGGCAGCGGAGGGGGGAAAACGCCGTGTTTCCGAATACTTGGGCCTGTATCAGGGCCTTGTGGGGGGAGAAAACCACATTATAGAGAGTTTGTTGGAGTTGGGGAATGAAGGAGGGAAAAAACTAGAGGGAGTTATTTGGTTACTCATGCTGGATTTTTCTCTCTGTCATAATGGCGCACAAGTTTAGAGTTTATTATTCCTTGGCTCTTTTATAGGACTTCATATCTTTATATACTTTGACTTTTATTTATTTCTTTATTTTTTTAAAAATCTTTTTTTCACCATTTCAGAAAATTTAAGGTGGCTGTTGAGTCATTCTTTCTGAAAATATGGCCAGACGGATTTTCCCCCTGTTAACCAAATAATGTGAAGCACAAGTAATCAGATTTGGCCTAAAATAACTGAAGCCAGGGAAGTAAGTTCAGCTCTAGCTGAAGCACTCCAGCCCTAAATGTTGTCCCCTGCTCTTTCTCAGCAAAGACTTTCCATCAAGTCGCTCGCATGTTTAATGGAACACAAGCCACTGAAATCAATCACAGCGAAATGCTGGAAGGTGGATTATGGTGGAGAAGACATAGAGCAATGAACATGGAAATGGAGAGAAAGAGATAGAGAGAGAAAGAGAGAGAGAGCAGATGTGACAACATTTCTTGGCCTTCTTCTTTTGCAGTCTGGCAGTGTGAGAATCTCCCTGAACTGAGCTGGGCGTAATGGACACCGAGGGATTCTACGCTTTACACTTTCTCCACGCTCTCAGCGCCAGACCTTTCTAGATTGGAATGCTGCATTTCCTGCTTTGTTCCTGCCATGTGTTTCTCAGTTTCCCGTCCTCTCCCCACTATCTGTCCCCATCTCTTTCCTTCTCCAGCTCTCGCACTGTTATTTTAAACTGTAATGAAAGTGATTTTTCTTTCTTTTTTTCCCCTCTTCTTCTGCCTTTTCAACCCAAGCTCTTTTGCTATATCCTTTGTTTTTTCCCTTTCTTTTTCATTCATTTTCCCTCTTAAAACTGAAAGTGTCATTGAACAATGCTTTTTGGTTCCTAAAAGAATCTTTTAATGGATCATTTCTGAAGAGCTAACCACTGAAAGATTCTTTAGGGAGCTAAAAGTGCATCTTCTGTGACACCAAAAGCAACCCTTCTTGGCGCCTACATTTTTATGTGAACCTTTATAGTTCACTCATCGTTATGAGTTTCTCCTGACTTCTCTCCCTGTTTTACATGTATCATAACTTTGCTTAGCACAATCCTAAAACTATTCTAGATGTGTAAGCCCTCTGGAGTTGATTAAACCTCTGGAACACTCCAGTAATGCTCCACTGTTATGTAAACACTGCCTGTGAAAGGTGGGGGTGGCACTGTGGCTATCAGAAAGTTTTTCTATGCCTCAGCAGTGGCTCTGTGAGGTCACATTGATCCTACAAACCTCTCCAATCATGTTCTGGTTTCAGGAGGCTGCTATGTCAGAACACAAAGCTAGAATGGAATGCGCCCTTACTGCAACTTAGCGTTCAGGCATTTTTACCGTTGGAGCCCGAGGCGGGGTGCATCATTTCACTAACTGTTAAAGAAGAGGGGAGAGATGGGACAATGGAGCAGAAAGTCCAAGTGAAACGTGAAGTAAATAGAACCAGAAGGTTCCTTAAACCTCCCTCATTGAGTTACATGAGAAAAATGAATGGAAAGTTTTTGGGACAATAGGCATCAGTTGTTTACTTTAGATGATGACTACGCCTCATTGGGACATTGGTATTGTCCAAATCCAACAAATACCACAGTTCAGCAAATTCTGTTTGACCTACGTGATTATAAACAAACACACACACACACACACACACAGGTGTGGAGCTTTGTTGTGTTTCAAGTTTAATGGCATGTTTATTTTTTACCAGAAATCATCAGTTTTTACTCACAATCATCACACTTCATCTCAATTAGGAGTCAGTAGGGATGACGAAAAACAAACAAAGCAAAAACAAATTTCATTTTCAATTTTGAATTAGTAAGCATTTGTGAACATCACTGATGCAGAATTTAGCGAAGAGTTTATTTACAGCAGTCTCATGCAGTGTGACATATAACATATAACTGGAGATTATCACTTACAGCAGGCTTCAGAATTTCTGCTTGTGCACTAAAGCTGTGTTTGCATTCATTACTTTGACTCACATGGTGATCAGTTGCTGGGATGCTGCACTGCAATAACACATTAAAGTCAGCTGAACATAATGTAATGTTGGACATTTTTGGAAGTGGTTTCAGTGAGCATGTGAAGCATGTGAAATGCTCACAGCCATGCTGCAGTGTCATCATTACAGCATCCGTGGCTTTTGGTGGAGAAGCAATAGTGCTGTGTTGCTGTTTTGAAGCCTTATGCTTTCTCCAGCCAAAGAAAGACTCCTGATTATGGATGAGGAGATTGAGTCTGTGTTGCAGAAACATGGAGAAGAAGCCGTAGTGTCTCGGAGTGCTTAGGTCAGGAGGGAACCATACTGTCAGGGGATGTTATTCAGGGTCCGACTGACTTAGAGCCAGCTCCAGAACTGCGCTGGGCCACATTCCTGCCGTATTACTAGAATAAACACTGGCTGCGTGGGGGCCCTGGGAAACTTGTGCGCGAAGAGTAAATATTTACACAACTTCGGGCTCCATTCAGAATGTACCGGACCTTAACTAAATCCAGGTTACAGTGCGTGCTGTTGAGGTTTTTCTACTAGAAATTAAAATGACTGGATTGCTTTACTGATGGCAATAACACAGTCACAGTCTCCAATGCTAACAAAAATGAGAAGGCTGTACATTTACAGCATTTAGCGGACATTTTTATCCATTTATCCATTCCCTAACTACAGGGGGCAGTCTCCCTGGAGCAACTTGGGGTTAAGGGTCTTGCTCAGGAACCCAGTGGTGGTGTACTGAAGGTAGGATTCAAACCCAGGACCTCTGGGTCCAGAAGCAAGTATCCTGTCCACCACCACCACTGTTTACCATTTCACACTCTGTGCTGCACTACATTAAATCAAACATTGCTTATTGTACACTCTGTTTAGAGAAAAGAAATGCTCTTGGCCATTGCGCTTTAAGTACTAATGATGATATGATCTGCTCAGAAATGCACATTAAAACATAATATGGTGTTATTAATCGCAGCAGAAGTAAGTATTGTCGTATTGCGTAGCCCTAAACTAGCAGAGTCTAATCACCGCAGAGTAATTACCACTGCCATTTGTCATAATTCATAATTTGCTGAAGTGCATGAGTAGTCCTTGTTTGTTCTCATTTATCAGTACAATGTAGAGTTGCAATCTAATCTAAACAGAAGGACTCTTTCTTATTTAGTCTAAAAGTGTTTAAAACTCTTGTCATGGCTGATTTATTGCTTTTAAAGTCATGAGTTTTCCAGAGGAAGTAGCTTGGCCTCTGTTCTTTTCGCCTTTTGAACTTGTCTGGCAGAGTGCAGCCCAGGCTTTTTTGGCACCCCTTCAGAGTTGCTGGCTCTGTGTCGCTCTCTCGGCCTGTGTGGCCCTTCTTCCTCATCCTTGTTCTCCCTCCTTCCCTCTTTCATCCTTCCTCTTTCTGATAGGTTTGAACAGAGGCCAGCGTTGGCCTACACCTGTGCCCAGCGCCTGTGTTGTTCTTGGCTCCCCCAAGCGGCTCTTTGATGGGAGCAGGGGCAGTTAGTGAGAAAATGAAACTGGAGTGACTACTGGGTGTTTGAAAAGCAGGCCAGGTGTTTGGACCTCATATCTAAGAACTACATCTCTGTCACCTGCTGTCAGATTACTTTACCGTTCAGAGCAGGTGGAACTTCTGTTCAGGGGATTTTGACTTTACCTGACTGTTTTAATTTAGTCCCAGAAAAATCAACATAATACTAAAGGCCTGAATTGGTCTTAGCAAACAACAATAAAAGTGTATCATTTAAAAACACAAAAAAAGTCATAGTCATCATATTACACATGATTTAAAATTGTAACTCAATATGGTGAAAAATTATGGACAAAACTCTGATTACAAAGGGGGTTAACTAAAGTTCTTGAACTTCATGTTTGACCTAGGTCTGGTATTTAGCAGTTTATCAGATTGTGTTTAAGCTGCTTTTATCCGTTGTGTGTCAACAAACTAGACTCACAAAGTAAACAGACTGGTCACATATAGTAATTTCATACTGTGAGGGCACAGCCCTGTTGATTATTTTGAAGATGCCTCACTCGTTCACTTTCAGCATTTTAGTTTTGATTAAATTAAATTGGTCATATCTCAGATATGTTTATCACACCCGGTATGTAACGAGGGGCGATTAGCGAACCTTTCGGCAGGAGCAGGTTGGTATGAGGGCGTGGAGAGGCTCCTGGCTTCACTCCAACTCACCTGTCCTCATGGCCACACCTGTAGGAATGTGGTAGGTAGCAAACGGCAGTGCCATCTGCTTGAACAGAAAAGTGAAATGATCCACACATGCTCCGGGCTGTTAACAACAGTTTTTTAAGGATTTGAGGCTCTTTGACCAGAGGAACACAGTTTGTGAGTGGTATTTCTCAGTTTTTGCTTTGGCATTTTTTTTCCTGCTGTGATAAATCCGGTTCAGTTTTTCCCAGGCATTGTTTTTCAAGGCATTGTATTTCCAGGCATTGTATTTTCTGTACTCACATTATTACAGGTAAGGTGGACAGGTTTAAAGAATGCTGCTGAGTAATTTAACACCTAAGCTTAAATGAATATATATATATATAATCAGTGATTTGACTTTGACTTGATTTACCAAATCCTGTGGTGAAAGGACTTGAACTAGTGGTAAAGAAACATGATTTACTAAAGCATGTGGCAAGAACATATTTGGCTAGTGTAAAATGATTAAATGAAGCCCTTGGTTAAAGTGGTGTAGTAAATTGCACGCCGGTCTTTTGATCTGGGTTGTGGGAACAAGTTTTCATCCTGCACAAAAGCGTTGGAATAAATCTCTCCTGGGCAGCAGATTGGCAGGGTTTCTGTTCGAACAGTCGTGAGGCAGACAGGTAAACATTCTCCCATTTTTGTCATCTCCAGTGCCTGGCCTGACACTCTGCTTGTACTTAAACTGTCAGTGCAGTGTGTCACTGACATAACCGCGACGAGGCTGCGGGGTGAGAGGCTTCAGGAGTGTGCGTACGGACGCCTATCTCTGGACTCCCCGGAATGCCTGATTCCACGAATTCACTCTGGGCTGATCTGGTTGAGGAATAAACAGTTTATCTGAAACGGTTTATCAGAAACAGTCGGGGTGTGGGGAGGTGAGCCATCTGGGTGTCATTTTTCATCGGGTTTTGGGGGGAAGATTAGTTGTGACCGTGCCTGACTCATTCTTGTCTGGTGAGTAGAAGAGTGCTCATTTTTGTTTTCTTTATCCTACAAATGTCCAGAGAATACGAGGCTAACCTACAACATCAGGTCTAGCAAGACATGGCTGGCCTTGTAAAGCTCCAAACTGAAAGCACATAACTATTTCTTTATGGATACTGAGGATACTGAGCTTAGAATTAGACCTTGAATATTATTATTATTACTACATTTGGGGAGAAAATAAATATATAATGTAGTTGGAATATATGTATGACTCTGTGATCTGACAGGATATAAAAAACAAACCTGTGTTTATGTGTATGTGTGTGTGTGTGTGCTTGCGTGCAGTTAAACGAGCTGTTGTTTTGCTTGAGTGAGTAAGGGAGGGCTGTCTTGTCCCTCTCCAGCTGATTGTGCGGTCAGGCCTCAAAGGCTAAGGGCTCCGTTTTTGTTGATGTTGAACGGCGACGCAGAGCTGTGTACTTTTACCATGTCATCAGAGATTTACTGTAGGAACTTGTTAATGGCAGAGGCAATCAAGACAGCTTGGATTGTTCTCCACATGTGGCCCAAAGTCACAAAAAGGAAGTACATTTACTCATTTAGAGTTCAGGCAGAGGCAGAGTGGCGCTGTCCTTGGCATGTAAATGCATCTGCTGGAATAATTCCCTTTTATGAAGAGAAGCACTTTTTCAACTCAGTGTGTGAAATATCGGTGGAGCAAACACTTTCAAAAAGACTTTTGTTCCACTGATTTCTGCTTAAACGTCTGTACAATTTTGCACGCAAGCTTGAGTGGAGCGCAGTTCCCATAGTGATTGTATTATTTTGCCTGGAGCAGTTCAAATCCCCTTGAGTAATCCTTCTCTAAAACTATGCACATCCTCACATCCTGTGTTTGAATTTAGCCCTTTCTCCCACCGGCTCTCTCTCTCTCTCTTGCTCTCTTTCTCCCTCCCTCTCTCTCCTGATCAACTGACCTGAAACCATGCTAAACCATGCTTTAATCTTAACCTGCAATAACTCTTGAGTCTTCTGACTGGCCTCAGTTCAGAAGCTGAGGGTACTGTCCCGCCATGGCCCGACCACACAGATGCAGGGGTCTCTCATGACTGTGAAGAGGGGTGGGGGGACAAGGGCATTTTCTTTTTCAGTTCTGTCATGGCCAGGAAACACACGTACTGCCCCTGTACTCCACATTCTTGACCCCCCACCCGCTCCAATATTCTCAAAAAAGCCCCTCTGGTTGTCTATGGTCCCCACCCCCATTGTTCTAGCTGGTGAGAGTGCCTTCCTGTTGTAGAGTGGCTGGGCGTTCGGGAGCTCGCGGACCGCCTGTGCATTTTGGAGCACCTTGAAGAGCTTCTGGAGAGTGAGCCAAGCCAGTGCCAGCACCATGATCAGCCAACAGTGATACGAGACACCATCTACAGCAGCTACACAGGTAGGTAACGTGGTCAGGGACACTAGATTGGAGCACTTTAGACTGGGTGAGCTGAACAGGAGGAAGCAGTAACAGAGGAATTACATTACAGATGTTTGTTAGTGCATATCTGATTGTTTCAAAGTTTATAATCCAGCTTTTGTGAACGAGTTCTAAATGATTGTTTAAAATGAATGTGCTACTTGTACTTGTGTCAGTGTAGTATGCTACTTGTTTTCACATTTATCGTTAACTGTTTTGAAGACTGTTCTTTTTAGACACAATAAGAATACATTTACAGAGGGCTGTACGGATACTTTGGGTATTGGCTGATGCGGATAACAGTCTGATATTTCTTACTAAAGAAATATCGCTGTACATTGCAAATGTGTGCAGAAATAGAATTTAAAATTGCTTGACTAGCTGCATATGTTAACATTAGGCTACCTGTGGCTACTTTATCACAATACTTTGATATTATAGTACCCTCAAGCAAGTCTGATTGGTTACAGAAACAAACTATTAATTCTTTACTCCAATATTCGGAACCTGACATTTTCAACCAGTAACCGCATTGTAATACGTGTAACAAAGCAAACACTGTTGTGTTTTGTTACGTAAATGTAACTAACAAGCCTGCTAACCTTTGTTTAGTATTACAATGCAGTAGCTGTGCCTTTACGATGACAGCCATCACAAGTGTAAACAGTTTTTCTTGCTCATTAATAATGTCATGTATCCATCCACAGATTGCCAACAATGTTTCTCTCTGTTTTAACACTTTTAACCTTTTCATTGTCATCATCTGTTATCTGTTGCCATTTTCATAGTTGGTTCTGAGGAGGGGGAGGCAGTGAGGGGGAGTGAAGAGTTGTGGGAAGAGCAACAGGAAGTGGAAGTTACAGTATGTTTTTTTGTTTTGGTTTTTGTTTTTTTTGAGGGGTGGGTGAGGGTGGAAGCAGAGTATACCATTGTGAAATGCATTTTTCTTCTCTCTCTCTCTGTCTCCCTCCCTCTCTTGTTCTCTCCCTCCTGTCTTGTTGGAAAACAGCACTGCATCGAAGGCCCCCATTCCTGACTTACTGTACATTTATTTATTTATTTACCACAGATGTTTCGGAAAAAAGCCTCATCCTCCTTGAGAATGCGGAGAATATCAGAAAGCAATAGATGTAATAAGTTCCCCTTCACTACTTTGTAGATGGATCATTAACTGTTAGACTGTAAACTGTGTGCAAGGCCAATAGATGAAACTCTTCTGTCCTAAACAGCAACATAAGGAGAAACAGGAGTACCCTATGTATTATGGTTTATTTTAATTGCCTGTTATTTAGTCTTTGTTAATTCAGGAATTTGAGTAGCATTAAATAATGTGTTGCTGTGTAACTGTGTAGTCTGATGGAACAGTTTCCTGCTAATGGCTTTGTATGCTTTAACACTTTCACTGTAACACTGTAAAATCTGCAATATGCAGTATGTATATGTGTTTTTGTTGTCCGGAGCTCACTAATTAAATGTTAAGGCTTAGAGTTTTGGATATGGATCTAATGTTGATGATCAGCTATCTGCACTGCATGTTTTAAAGAATAAACAAAGATGCTTTAAGTTGTTTTGGTGGTTAAAGGGCCTGCTGGGTGTACTTTAGTGCATTGACTCTGGGTGTATTCACATGCAATCAGGATCTCAGCCAATGAATCAAACAAAAGTCAAACGAAAATGCATGCATTGATTCAGGTGATCAAGAACAGTGCCTTACTTTGGCCTTTGAATGCATGTTGACTAAAACTGTGATATCACCCAGATGGTCAATGGTATAAGACTGGGTTTTTGGGGTCTGAACTTTCTGTTAAGTTGTTTCACTCCTCAAGGCATTGGATTAATGAAACTTTGTGATTCCATTCGTTGCATTTCCATTTTCAATCATTGTTGGCTACATATAACATGAACTGCCAGTAAGCTGCAGTGATGCTGTTTGCTGACCAACAGTTCAATATTTTTATTCTTGGTGCTATTTGCAGGGGGTGTGGACCGGGGGCGAAGCTCCTCTTTCCATGAGGTGGGCGGTACAAGAGAGCCTGAGATGAGGGCAGCGGCCTCTGTTTCCGAAGAGACCTCAGCCAGTGGTGGCAGCAGCGGAGGCCACACCGTGCTGCAGCGCCTCCTGCAGGAACAGATGCGCTATGGCGAAAGTCGGAACTACCTCGCCTTGCAACAGCAACAACAGCAGCAGCAGCAGCAACAGCAGCAGCAACAAGGTCCTTTGAGTGGATACCCGGGTCCAGGAGGCCCAGGGGATGAGCACTCCATGGTCCCCCACATTGCACGGCAGGAGCCGCAGGGCCAGGAGCTGCAAGCGGACAGTGGCATGGAAAAGCAACTCAACCCCCGTGCTGGAGGAGGCAGCGGTGGGACGTCCAGTGGTGGTTGCATCGGTAGCCAAGGGCCAAACCCTGAGGATCTCCCTTCCTATGAGGAGGCCAAGGTGCAGTCACAGTATTTCCGTGGCCATCAGCCACCACAGCCACAGCAACCCCAGCTTGGTGCCGCCTTCTATGTTACTGGTGTCTCCAACCCCAAAGTACGGCCCCCGGAGGGCCGGCCCGCCGTGCAGCGGGTTAGTGCGGGCAAGGTGCACCAGGATGACGGACTGAAGGACCTGAAGCAGGGCCATGTCCGCTCACTTAGTGAGAGGCTAATGCAGCTCTCGTTGGCCACCAGCGGCGTCAAAGCCCACGCACCTGTCACCAGTGCCCCACTCTCGCCTCAGCTCCCGCCCCCAGGGCCCCCAGGAGATTACTACAAGCCTGCAGGTCCACAGCACAGGGGGCCACCACCTGACTACCCCTTCAAGGGCATTCCCTCACCACCCAAACAACAGCAGCAGCACCACCACCCACAACAGCACCAGGAACCAGGCCATTACTTTCCAGAGCATCGTGCAGCAGGCCAACAGGGCAGAACCGAGGTGCCACATGTGCGATATCAGCCACCCCCCGAATATGGCTCTTTCCGGTAAGTGCCTGTTACTAAAGAAAGGATTTTTGGTTACCTGTCTTCCAACTGACACAGTCCACAAGTTCATTCTTTCAGCATACAATTTATATATATACTGTATATACAGTTCCCGTGTTTTGCCCTAATAGGAGGATTTTCACATCAATTTCTTTTCTTTAACCAATAGCTGAGGGTCTTAGGGTTTCAAAGAGCCCTC
>JBBPCY010000023.1:3737691-3760452 GCA_037974405.1 Brachyalestes nurse
ACAATAAAACTATTACACAGAAACTCCAACGCAGTTTTATCACAACCCAGCAGCTTATAGACACTTTTAAGCCCAGTTTCATAACTTGCATGTACTCACAGCGAAACAATTCAGCAAACAAAGAATCCATCAGTGCTTGTATGTTTGTAAACTTGTGGGAGGGCTCTTTGAAACCCTATGAAGAAAAGAAACTGATGTATTTTTGCACTGTTACCCAACCTGACTTTATAATACTAACTTGTGATAATAACTGTGATAGGTATTCTTCTTACTAGCATTATTCTGTGGTCAAAACAATAATCAATTTAACTTTAAATAACCCATATAAAAATACATCTTTGCACAAAAATATTCACATCCTAATGCAGCATAAACACCCCAGTAGGTTCAACAAATTAATAAAATCCAGACCAAAAGTGATCTGCAACAGTCAGGAACTGTTTACAACTGCTTTAGCTCTCAGGCATTGTTAGTTGGATTTGTCAAGTCAAGTTACAGTTTATTCAAAAACTTCCCTGTTCTAGTCATAATTGATATGATATATTGATATATATATTCACTCTGATATGAAAGTTTTTTGTTTATATCATTGGTGAAGTATGGGCTTCAAAGAGGTGTTTTAAAGGGGAATTTCATTTTCCAATTTTGTCATGTTTCACAGTTTTCCACTCCTGGTACTAGAGTACGTCTTTACCCTATAACTTGGCTTATGGGGAAGAGTGTATTTCCCCTTTGAATAGACTTTTCCCTGAAATGCTGGAACATGTTTTCAGGCGTTTTAGGAAGAGCCAGTTTTGCCTGTTTTCCTTCAGTTCATTAACCTAAGACCCAGTGTGGCACACCGCTAAAGAATGCATACTGAATTTTAGTAACCAACATCTACAAGTTGCAGCATGATTGTGTCCCTGTTATGTTCCATAGATACAGGAATGTTGTAGTGAAAAGTATGAGGCACCTGTCGTGTCATATATGTGACGTTGATCGCAGTTTTCAGTCAGGATCGGCCTGTTATTGCCTCAGTCCTTAAGCTTTGTAATAGCTATGTATGTATTAAACCTGTTTCCACTTGGCTACTCTGTTTTCCTCAGCTCCAGTAAGGACAGCTCAGGCCACTCTCAGAGGCCCATACATCACCATAGCCCCACTTCTTCTGTCACATCAGTGGGCTCGCTGTCCCGCGCCCAGTCCTCCAACCTCAGCAGCCTCTTGGCCGCCTCTCATCCTCAGCAGCCCATGACCCATCAGGGGGAGCTGCCATACCCCATGGGACCCCGGAGCCCACAAGGACCAGGATCGCACCAGGGAGATCCATATGGCCCTGGTCACCCCATGCCACACCAGCGTGGTCATGGCTTTCCACATGACCCCTACGGTTCTGCCCCCAGGGGCCTCCATGTGCAACAACACCAATTTCACCCACAACAGCAGCAGCAGGGCCCTGGGCAGCACTATCCTCACCCTCACTCCATACAGGGTGACCCCTATGCCATGCTGGCTCGTGCCCAGCAGATGGTAGACATGCTTACAGAGGAGAACAGACACCTCAAGCAGGAGATGGAGGCATGTGGGGAAAAGGTGTCCAAGCTGCAGAAGGTAGGTTTACTGTAACTTCTGTTTTTCCCAGTTATTCCAGGATTAACCCTTAGAACAATTATATTTATTAACACAAGAGGGAAGTGTGCCATTGTGTTTAACCTCATGGCTGCAGCAGCTCACACCTTATATCGTCACAGCAGTGATTTACGGCAATATTCAGTTCTGTTCTATTCTGTTCCATATTTCAAACAACCCCCAAAGATTGTTTCAAATATATAATTTCAAATTGTTCATTTCTTCTGCCAAAAAGGTGTATTTCACACACCTATTTTCTGTCGCTTGTTGCTTAGCATCTGCTAGATTATGATACAGTGGTGAAAAAAACGTTATCTGGAATAACCAAATGAGTTCCTCACTTTTCATTCAGTCAAATTGTGTGGGTAGAAGTAACAATACAATTTAAATGCAATCATGTAACCACATAATTAATACATTTTTGAATTTGAATGAAGTCCAGTTGCACTTAATTTACGTTCTCCCTTTTTCCCCTTTTTCTGACAATTTCAAATAGTTTCAGTCAACAAATAATAAAAAAAAACAATGCAAATTTTCAGAAAAGCAAGACTGTTTTCAGCAAATTCAAAACATCCTGTTTTGTGGAGATACTAGTGAGAAACAATTCATATATTACATCTTGCTTTTTTCATTATGTAATGTATGCATGCCAGCTATCACTGTGACTTACAGTTGAAAACAGAAAATTTGATCTAACTGCATGCTGTTTGTTTATTAATTGAAACAAGGTAACACAAATGCAAGATTAAGAGTTTAGGCGCTGAGTGAACAAGTTCATTAATCGTAACTCCTTTCTCCCTCTCATGTAGTTGGAGTCTGAGATCCAGCTGGTGTCTGAGGCCTATGAGAATCTGGCTAAATCGTCATCTAAGCGGGAGGCCCTGGAGAAAACCATGAGGAACAAGCTGGAGCTGGAGGTGCGCAGGCTGCACGATTTCAACAGGGACCTGAGAGGTGAGCTTTCAGGGGGGCTGTACTGGTTGTTTTTGATAGGACACAGTGGGATACTGATCACACAGCATATCTTGTAGAACTATGCTATGCCAGGTTGAGATTTCTAACTGTGATAAGAAAGCACTGAGTGCCTGCACTGTTACCTTCTCCCAAAATCTGATCTGTAGTTTCCTCGTGGTAGTTTTGTTGCCTCGTGCTTCTCTACAGATCTTGTGATAAGCAAGCTGACCTGTTAATACGTTTTGATAAAGGAACATTATCATCTCTTGGAGGTCCTAAGAAATATCTGTGGAACCCAGAGCTGGGCAATATGGCGATGTTTATCATTTTTGTGATACATACATAATGTGGATTTTCTTAGCGTATTGTGGATATCGTTAGCACTTCTAAGCACTTGGTGATTGTAATCATATGTGTAATCATATGTGGTTGATGTGAGAGGCAATAGCTTTGACAATATTTTGTCCAAAATTACAACATTTGTATGCAAATGGTTTCAGTTCATTATGACTCATTTGTGGAGTAGTGCCACCTAGTGAATAGTGTCAGTGTAATGGAGTTTAATTTGGCTCCCTCATCAAAATGAGCCACAAGAAGTAATCAAAATTCAGTCACCCATACATGTCTGTGTGAATGGCCAAACTGGGTAACTGTACAGAGTTACTGAGTAATTTATAAAAGTTATTGAATAATGGTTTTAAATATTAATAACTAAATATTATTCCTATAGTTCAAGGTTTTTTCTGTTTTGGATGAAAAGCAATAGAATTGGGTATATTGGGCATACACTGGCATAAATCTTTTTTCAGAAACAGCCAAGGCTGTCTTTCAGATGAATTTTTTTACATTTTTGTCAAAAGCAACCCTATGAGTCCAACTGAATATTTTTCTTCACTTCAGTTCCTCGTTTTTTTCCACTCAACCCAAAGCAAAGGGTTCTCTGTTTGCTGGTGAACAGGCTGAGCCAGGCCGAGCGTGGCCACCTCTACCATTCTGTCTCATAGTTGTTCTATGGAGCAACAGAGAACAGAGAAATCCCTGATTTATGGCAGTGAGCCCAGACTCCAAGTCCACAGGGAGCCCCGAGAGTTTTACAGCAAACTCACAGAGGCTTTTCTCCCCCTTCCTCCCTTCTCCCTCTCCTTCTCTCTCTCTTGCTCCCTCTCCTTCTCTCTCTCTCTCTCTCTCTCTCTCTCTCTCTCTCTCTCAATCTTGGCCTCCTTCTTTCACTGTTTCTCATTTTTTCTGCTGTGCTGCACAACACCCAAGGAGAAAGTTCTTCCCACTTTTTTTAAATCTAAATTTCCATTGTATATTATGGAACTGGGATCTTAAGGAGTGAGGTATTTGGTTCTGGAATACTCGTCATAGAGCCTGGTTGACTTAACATGAGGGAAATATTGTTTTAACGTTTGGCTTGCTTTCATAATGAACGCTTTGCTATTGTGAAAAAAACCAGCTTCCCCTGTGGTATAATGGCTCTTTTGTTGAGGGAGTCTTTTTTTGAAAAACTTAACAGCAGTGAGTTATGACAAAACTCTGCTCGATGGGAATCAGACTCGTGTTTTTTTTGTTTTTGTTTTTAATTTGCTGAGCAACCGGCCACAGTGGTGTTCTGTGTGTGCAAAGATCTTTAGAGGAGGCAGATTTGGGAATGAAGGAATGAACATAACTTTCTCAACCACTCGAAGATGGAGATCACACAGTGTAAAACATAATACACTGAATTTACATAATTGACATAAATACATACAAAAAATGTGTACAAAAAGCTTGTGACATGAATAAAATATAAAATATATTGACACAAGTTTGTCTTTGAGTTTACTCAGTTTTAATTCACTGGCAGTAATTGTATATGTTTCAAAAGTTAATGGTAATAGTGTATTCTAAAAAAAAGTGTATTCTAAGGTCATGGTCTCTTTTCCAAACCCAGAACGTATGGAGACAGCCAACAAGCAGCTAGCAGCCAAAGAGTGTGAGGGCACAGAGGACAACCGCAAAACAATCTCGCAGCTTCTGACTCAGAGTAAGTTCTCCCTCCAGAAAACTCCCCGAACGAACTTTAAAAAGAGTGTTAATTGTTGTTTATGACCATTTTAAGGCACCACAAACACAATTAGATCAATGTAGGGTTATCATGATTGATTATACTGCTAAATCCAATCTACTGCTGATGAAAATTGCCTTTTTTGTTCTGTAAGAGAATTTAAAACATGCATCATTCACATTGGCAGCTAGCTATTGCCAGTATTTCAAGAAGGTATTTTTTTTCTTCTTCAGTGGATCATGTTTAATTGGTTAATCATAGCAGCCCTAGTTCAGTGGTTTGTTTTCAAAAGGCTGAAAAGGCCACCTAAACTGAGCTGATTGTCTCTCACTGTTGGTCTATTCCACAGACAAGGAGACTCTGCGGGAAAAGGAGAAACTTGAGATGGAACTGAATGCGCTGCGCTCCACCAATGAGGACCAGCGCAGGCACATTGAGATCCGCGACCAGGCACTGAATAACGCTCAGGCTAAAGTAGTCAAGCTAGAGGAGGAGGTGAGCTCACTGTTTTTCATCTGTGGCACACTCAGAATATTTCTACAGCATTTTAGGGTACTGTGTGGCATGCTTTCAGTAAAGTCTGGGATCAATTAAGACCCAAGTGCCTCCAAGGTCTCTGTCAGTGGGTGTGTGTGTTTGTTTGGGCCCCCTTGTGGACACTTTTCACCCTCTAGCCAAAGACTGCAATATCTGGTTCAGTTTAGAGCTGAGAAGGACCTCAGAGGAGCTCTGTGGAATTTAGGGTTTTTTTCTTTCATTGCCGTGAGTGAGCCTAGTACTTTGCTGAGTCACAAGGCCACGCTCAAGCTTCTTTTGTTCACTAGTGCTCTTACTGATTGTGGGCTTCTAAGATTTGAGCACTTTTCTTTATACAGAAACTGAAACGTTTTCCACGTGTAACACATTGCTGTTCATCACCACATTTTCTCTGGTCATCCTGTTTAATAAAAATCTTACCTGCTTTTATACCCTCAGTGTTTAACTGAATTGACGTTTAAACAGAAAAGTCAGCAGTAACCTGTCATGCCCCAAAATTGCCCACAATAGAGCTCTGGCTTGAGCCTCCACGCAGACGTCTGTGTTTTTACTGTCAACTTCTCAAAGACGTAGTTAAAATCTTCAAGCTTGAGTGAATGGCTGGCCGTGACCTTCGCTGAATCCAAACAAGCTCAGAAAACCCAGCTGTCAGCCAAACAGCCTCAGCTAGGGCAGATAACGAAAGAGAAGGAGATGGGGAGAACACAGGAAAAAAAGAGAGACCAGCTGAAGCAGTATTGACTCCTATGAATCTGAAGGCTGTGAATGTATTTGGAACAGTTGGCGAGTGTGGCTGGCCTCCACCGTTTGAGCCCCAGATGGCCTTCTGGCTGCTACTAAAGGCGTCCCAAAATGCACCGGCCTGTTCCACTTTCCTCCGGCCCCAGTCACAAACGGCTGCTTGTTCCCCAAACAAAGCCTCTTGAGTTGTCTGCCATGAAAGGACTTGAGGATGGCTGAATTCTTAACCCCCCCTCTCCCCTCCCCTCCATCCCCACACCAAAATCCACCCACCAACCAGGCTAGCCCTGTCTAAACAGAAGCTGCATACTTGTGCTCTTTCTCTGCTTCTTCTGTGTTGCGTTGCCCCCCTGAGCTAAATCAGGCCATTCATTTGGGATACAATTATAGCTTCTGGTAAATTTGAAAGTCATTTCTGGGAGGGGGGCTGCAGGACACAAGGAGGTTATTGTAAGGTGGGTTGGGCAAGGAGTGGTGAGCTTACCTGTGTGTTTTGTGTGTGTGTGTAGCTAAAGAAGAAGCAGGTCTACGTGGAGAAGGTGGAGCGCATGCAGCAAGCCCTGGCTCAGCTGCAGGCCGCGTGTGAGAAGAGAGAGCAATTGGAGCACCGACTTCGCACACGCCTGGAGAGAGAGTTGGAATCACTCAGGATGCAACAGGTGGAACATGCATACATGCAAACAAGCACACACACACAGCAAAACCCACTCTATACATACTATGAAGAGAATTTGGCATAGATGTACTGTGAAAAGGCATTCCTGAGTTGAAGGATATATTAAGGCCCACCAAAAATTGTTTAAAACTGCCGTGTAGCACGGTATAACATTAGAATAAATACAGTTTAACATTAATGCGATGCAAGGTTCTTGTTTTAAGCTGGTTACACTTCACCTCCATGCAGCCCTGCCTCTGCATGGGTTTGTTCTTTTATTTTCTTTTATGAAATTCTGCAGTGGACCTGTCAGACTTTTGTGCCAGTGACTGCAACTTGTCATATCAACTTAACAGTGAAATGTGTTTTTATTAGCAATCACTAAAAGTGAGTGGTAAAGTTGTTTTCATATGCACGTATATGGACTGATTTGTTTTTTTTTTACATTTTCATAGAAAACATTGTTATCTATGCAGTAATGTAATTTTGTCAGTGTCAGCTGTTAAGTATGTAAGCATATAGCCAAATACAGTCACAAGTGGTGATCAGTGGTGTCCAAGCATAACACCATATATCATTATATAGAGACAGTGTAGACCTTTCAGCAGATGGGCACACCAGTGATGGGCACACAATTTGAATATTAGCTGGCCTTCTTTAGGATGGTAAAAAAAAACAAAATACTTTTTTAAACTAATTAAAATACCTGGAATGTAAAATTTCATAAAATGTTCTCTTGGGGGCACTAAATAATTTGGTCTTCAATATAAGAAAGAACAGCTCTTAAAAGGTAGCTATTTGTAACTACATATCTTGTGCTCTAAAACCTTTGCACAGTATTTTCGAGCTGCATGATTTTGTGTTTAGTAACTATTATTGCAATATTGACTACGGCAGTTCTGAAAGGCTACAATATGCAGTCGAGCCCAGTCACATGATTTAATTGTGATCATCTTTACCTGTCACAATTCCAGATTCGGAGTTTTTTTGATGAATCAAGATGTTCATGAAATACAAAAGTATATTTTGGTCAAAATAATGCAGGCTAGTCTTTCACAAAGTTTCAATCCTGATTCATAATTTCATAATTAATATATAATAATAATAATAATATATAATTGCAGTGCTGATGTGCTGCCTACTTCATGCAGGCCTGCTGTGCACACACTGTAATGCGGCCACTGCAATAGGAACTTTGCTGGAATGTGAAGTGTACTCCGTTTCTCTCCCACATGCGGTCACGGACACACAAACACACACGTTAAATGGTCCAGCAGGCGTAGCAGAGGCTCAGCTGTAGTCAGCAGGAGCTGGAGATGTTTAATTTCTCCAGTTTCACTTCACTCTTCTTGTTAGTCCAATACAAATGTCCACCAGTGTTTTTACATGACCCTTAATCTGGGGGAAAGGTTGCAGCTTGTGTGTGTGTGTCTGACAATGTGCGTGTGTGTGCGTGAGAGGCAGAGAGAGAAAGAGAGAGAGAGAGAAGAGGAAGAGCAAACAGCTGTGCTCTCCATTAGGGGCCCAAACACTAGACATCCTCAGTGTTTGTACTGTGCTTAAAACCTGGAAACCTGGCATTGCATTTATACAAGCGACTGTGTGACGGATAGGCTGTTTTAAATAGAAACGTTTGGTAGGGAAAGACCCTCACAAATATGCTTTGTTCTAGCAAGCCATTTGTGAACATATACACTATTTCATGAATAATTCAACACACAGTAAATTGATGAATGACACTTTGTGTGACACAGAGCAGATACATGCAATGCTCTTGGTACAATAATACAAGTAGTTTTCCAAACCTCCTGGGGACAGGTTAAGTCCTTGACCACATTTCTCTGTTAATTGGGACTCTCCACTGCGTTTTCTGTAGACGTAGGAACAGTTCTGGAAAACAGGGATTTAGGATTCTTGAATCTTAAGCAATATTTAAGCAGGTTTACCTAATAGGAACTGTAATTACTTCCAGCGTCCCCAATTTCCCACTTGTGTGACTAGATTTATCTTATCTTACCTTATCTTATTTTTTAATTCAAGTCCAGTATAAATCTGCAGATCTTCTAAAAAGTTTCTACTTTTTTTAATACAGCAAAAAGAATAACACTCTGTGACTGGGTAAACTTGGCCCTCAGTAATAACAATCCCAATGAACTTACCTGCTTTGCTGTAATGTAGTAATTGGTGCTTATAGACATGGCTGTGTGCGTTGTTTTTAATATTGAATTTCTTACCGAATGTGGTGCATAGCTGTAATGCTAATATAAATATCCAGGAGATTATGTTTTAGACTGTGTTTATTTTGGGAAACACAAAAAACTTGTCTTGTATAAATCATTTACTCAAATACTTTACCTCCTCTGGTAAAAATAATCAAGCTCCTGTAAGGCTATACCTGTACTCCTATGACTTCTGAAGCATTTTCCTCTCTCTGTCTGTGCTCCACAGAGACAGGGTGGTCCACAGAACCCCGTCGGTCCTGAGTACAGCACTACGGCTCTAATGGAGCACCTGCGGGAGAAGGAGGAGAGGATTCTGGCTCTGGAGGCTGACATGACAAAATGGGAGCAGAAGTACCTTGAGGAGAGCGTCATGAGGCAGTTTGCTCTGGATGCTGCTGCCTCTGTTGCCACACAGAGGTACCTACACGTATTCACACATATACATAAGTGCAATGTATGTTGACATAATGGAGTGATTTTTGTCAACCTTCTGATCACATAGGCATCTCCCTAACCACCTGACCTCTGCCAACAAAATATAAAATTGCAATATTTGTTGGACCAGTTGCAGGGAAAACTTAAAGAATGTTGCAGAATATGAAAGACAGGGGTATGGCCCTGCTGTTCCATGTCTGGGAAGGTTTTAAAGCTTCAAAGATTTTGCCTTACATTAACAGAGTTTCAGAATATAGTAAATTTGAGGTCAAAATACTTTCACACTTTAAGATAGGTTGATACTGTACTATGTGATGTTGGTAATATTCGAATCGATTCATCAGCAATGACAATATTAATTCGAATACCATTCTCTCTGTTCGAGTTGTTTGCGCTTATGTGTATATTTATCTTACAATCAGCTCCTGTCCCTTTCCTCCTGCAGGGACACTTCCTCTGCCATCATCAGCCACTCTCCCAGCAGCAGCTACGACACTTCTGTGGAAGCTCGCATCCAGAAGGAGGAGGAGGAGATACTGATGGCCAATCGCCGCTGCCTGGACATGGAGAGCCGCATCAAGAACCTGCATGCACAGATCATAGAGAAGGACGCCATGATCAAGGTTCTGCACCAGCGCTCGCGGAAGGAGCCCGGCAGCAAGGCCGACGGACCGTCCACCATGCGCCCCTCCAAGTCCCTCATGTCCATTGCCACAGGCACGGGGAGCTCCAGTGGCTCCGGCCTGCTGTCACACTCGCTAGGCCTCAGTGGCAGCAGCCCCATCACTGAGGAGCGCAGAGAAGACCGCAGCTGGAAGGGCAGTCTAGGTAAGAGTGTCCTCCACAGCTCTAAATGGAATAATTTGCTTCACTGGTTGAGGGTGGGCATGATAATTCTATCCTCTTTTCCCCTCCTTGAATATTTTTGAATTGTTGTAAAAAGAAATGAAACACACGAATTTGCGCATTTGTTCGTTGTCTGCAGCCAGGATCAAAGGCACCCTTTTTGACTTATTGACTTATTAGACGTTGTTACTAAAATTGAACAGTTACTGTAAAAATGATTAGTAATTACAAAATGTATAGTAATTACAAAAAAACTAAAATGCTTTACCAAATCACAGTAGTTACTGAAAATGTCATGATGGTTACTGATTGAAAATGTAAAGTCTTTTTGTCATTGAATAAACAAATTATTGAAAAATGCTTAATGGTTGCTGAAAAATGTATAGTGGTTACTGGAAATTTTATGGGAGCTACTGAAAAAAAAAACTGAACAGTATGCTGCATTTGAAACATTTTGCATTTTACTAGTTGATTTATATTGTCTGGGGCTCCAATCTCAATAAAAAACAGAAAATTAGTAGATAATATAGAGGTTTTCATTGCAATTGTTTTATCAGAACTACAGACTGTATCTGATTAGTTTCAAATTAGTTTGTACATTGTTATATTTGAATATGTACACCCATTGCAAGTTGGTTACTGGAGAAGACATGGAGACTGTCTGGCAAAGAACTACAATTTGCATTTCCTGTGGAACTGAAGCCATATAGATTTAAATGTTACTATGCTTTAGCCTCTTTTGATACTTTGTAAGTTGTTAAGCCCCTCCTACTCTTCGACGCTGGTTTCAGGTGTTTTACTTGGACCGGAGTTCCGAGGAGACTCGCTGAGGACAGAGTCCATCTCCTCCTCTCCATCTCCTGTCCTTCCCTCCACTCCTATGCCAGCTGCCACCCACTCTAAGACGGGCAGCCGGGACAGCTGCACCCAGACAGATAAGAGCCAGGAGACGAGCAAGCCCAGCACGCCAGCGCTGCAAAGCGTGGCCAACAACCGCATCAGCAGTCCGAGTCCTGTGTACATCCCAGACCGCATCGCAGGTATAGCACATGTACATTTACACACACACACACACAATTCACCGGGCTCAGCTCATGCAACACCTATTTTACATTTATAACCTGACTGTAGAACTGGGCAATAAAAAACAGTGGAATACAATTTGGTGGTAACATTACAGTATTTTGATCAAATGATTCTGTCATTTCTCAGTCAGGTATCGGCATTAATGGTGTCAACTTTGAACAACTGCTACTTTGGTACACTAGGTGGCGGTGTGGCCTCTCACTTTCTAGACAGAAAGAGAAATTCAGTAACAGCACAAACCAGGCAGCAGAGTTAGCTAGCAATCAAATCGGTGTTTAAATTATGAATGGAAAAAGGTCTGAGTTTGAGCAAAGCATCTCAAAATGAAGAAACTGTGAAAAGTAAAGAGTACTTTGGCAGTTGCATGTTGAATGTGAACTGTAAAAAGAACAGCCAGTAGGTGTGGAAGATTTCTTCTTTACACCAAATTACAGTTTATTTATAATTTGGCATATATACATTTTTAGCTTGGTTTTTGTTACTATGAGCATTCAGTTGTATAATAGTTTACTACAGATAGTTTACTACAGTAAAATATTTTGGCTGTACCACCCAGTCCTTATGGGTGGCATGTTTATCTCGGTGACTCCCAATGGCAGTTAGTGTTACATTAATGACATTTTTTAATAATACTGAAGACTCATGAGTGGAGACGCTCACTACTTGTTGTAATGAGGTTTTTTTGGGTTTTTTTGAAGATGTCCCAGTGTTCCACAGCAGCACTCTAGAGAGAAGAGCCCCCGTACAGTCTCTTCCTCAACAACCTCTGCCTCAACCACTGCCACAGCAGGACGTGGACAACGAGATGGTGGAAATCCTCATCTGAACTGAATGTGTACACACCAATTAATGCATACGTCAGGTGAAGGATTCCGTTATTCCACATTAGGCTCTTCTGTCAATAAATTCTATCCATCTCTGTTGGTTGACACCAATGGTGTGTTGAAATGCACTACATTTTTAGTGGTATTTTATGCCTTGTACAGAACAAAAGCCTCAGCATACAATGTCATGTTATGATTGACTAACATTTTGTACAGTGTTCTCTGGTGGTGTTTTCTTCCTCCAGAGTTTAGGACCAAATGTATTGGCAACCGATTTTTGCATTTATTGCACTACTTCTTCTTTTTCCCATTTTAACTTCCAATGTTATTCAACTAGATACTATTTTTTGTTTAGTGCACATATACCAATGTTACAAATATTGGCACTTGATTACATGATGGTATGGTAACTAGCAAAACAGACGTTACATGTAAATACTGTATCTAAATACTGTAATACACATGTAAGATAGATCTGAATGTGTAGGGCCTTGTGAATTGAAACAAACACTGAGTGTAGGAAACCAGTGTTGAAAAGAGCTTGACCCATCCATGCTTTGCCCACGAATGCATTCTTTCACGACAACTGTTGAGAGGTTGGTCAGACTTTTATAGAGTGCTGGCCAAAACACCATTTGAATGAATTCTCGTTAACTCATTCATATCTGAGCCACTTATCCTAACCTGGGCCGCGGGGGTGCTCATATGGCGAAATGTGGAGAAACATGCTGGACGGGTTGAATTAATGATAAATCACAACTAATTTATTCACATTGGATCACTACAGTATTGATTCCATATTTGCTGCTTAACACTCCATGTGTAAGGGTTTGACCTTTCACATAATAAATTACATGATACAGTTGAAATGAAGGTATTCTGAAACAAATGGAATTTTTGCAGATGTTTTGTAAAGCTTCTTGAGCCTAGTAACGGTTACTGTTAAGACTGCATTTATGGGCAGAGCAGAAATAGGTCTATTGGACCAACATGGCTCTTTGGTCCACAGTCTTAGGTTGCTGTGTATGCAAAAAATCGAACGACCCAACTGGCTTTGGGTTTGTTTGTGTAAGTGTGTGATGTAAGAGCATTTTGGGTTTAGGGGTGGGGGGTTTAAACCAGCACTAGAAAGTGTCCTTCATTCCACTTAAGCTGCAGCAGCCTCACTGCACCCTTCATAAAAATTGCCACACTTCTTAATGTGGTGGATGCGTAGGGTCACTACATATGTCATGCTTTGCTAAGTCTCTATCCATTTCAGTCTTTTTTTTTTATGTGACTGTTACTAAGAATATATTTCTTGCTTTGAATAATGTGGCTGGTTGTAGCCAGAGCTGTGTTGTGTATGAGAGATCGAGGCTTATTTCACAATGTTTTCATTTTATCTGTTTTCCAGGGAACTAATAACACATTTAGCTTTTGACCAAAGGTTACAGGGAAAAAGACATCCGCCTGAACAAAAAAATCTGACATAAGTTGCTGTTTTATATTTTAGAATAAAAAGTGTCATCAAAATAATTGTCACTGGGCAAGAACAAAATTACATTGACTGTGTGTCATTGTCTGCCAGATGGAACCAAGACTGTGATACAGAATCAGTATTGTTTCATGAACATAGAAATAACATTTATGCTCAGTGTGTTCTTGTATTGAAATTATCCTCACAAGGCTGTCCATCGTAAAAACATTTCCCTTTTCTTTTTTTCCATCATTTCAAAAATACAAGACCAAAGAAAAGTTAGATTTTGGTCAGCATTGTTGAGATAAAAATAATAAGTTGTGCTTTGTATTATTTATGCCGTTTTCTTCAAGCTCTGAAAACATACCATCAGTGTTTAATCTTTATTCGGCATTCAGCCCTTTCACTTCTAACAGACGTGTAAAAATAACTTGTCATACAAACATTTCAACATTTTGAAATACCTCTCTCTCTTATTGTGCATAGTTACTTAAAACCACCATACAAGAGTGTATTTTTAACCTAAAGCAGTGCCTTACATCTGCATAAACTTCTGGGCATTCCCTTCAATGTTAAGTCTAGAGATTGTACAAGTCCAGCTATGACTGAATATGTTAAAAGTATCCAATCACACCATATGATTACACAATACAGCAGTTTTACAGACCCATATTGAGTCTATGGCTATGACTTCAAATTAGTCCATGACTAGGCTTAGTCCGTGTCTGTGAAACTGACCCTAAAAAGCATCATTTGTTCTGGCCAGTGAAAAAGCTTAACAATTAAATACTTTAAGATGAACACTAACACACTATTGAGTTTCACATCCAAAAAAGTGGACCAAATTATGTTTGTCAATTGATTAATTCCCAAAATATGTTTCCCCTTTCGGTGACACCAGTAATACATAAATGTACCATTGAATTGCATTTAAATAAGACATTTTATTTTGTGTTTTCTTAATGGATGAAAGTCTTCAGCAAGGAGCTGATCAGTGATGTGGTTCTTGGTATAACGTTTGAGACCCTGTCTGTATTACTCAAACTGGTACTTGACATTTCCTGCACAAATTTGCCCATCAGTTTACATGTCTTACGTGCACACGTTTTCTTGCTTTGTAATATGAATACATGTAATCATTCCAGATTGATTAAACCAACCACTGTCAAAGTCTGCCTCACAACTGGCATTTTTCAAACAAGTCTCCTTTAAGAAGCTAGACACAAACATTTCCAGCAATTTTGTGTACAGAACTTTGGGTACAGAAACAGGACAATAGACCTGAGAGCTGCGGACTGAGTCTTGGGCGGGACCAGTGACTGTAAGCACAAAAACATGACAAAACAAAGAACCATGCCAGTGTTGCTTTCGAGAAAGGTGCCTTTCTGTCCTGTTTAATTATAAATCATACTGTCAATGCAGCAAGCATCCAGCCTAAATGGTCTTGACTTCAGCTGCTACCACCACATTAAATCCTGAATATAAAGACTGCTTGAGGTCACTTGAGGGAAGTTATTACAGCATTACTTTCCCTGTGGTCCCATCTCAGATTCATTCACTGTTATCTGTCTTGATGGTCTTGCTACATTTGTTGTTTAAAACAATGTTATGTTAAGCTTCAAAAGGAGAATGTGTTATTGTCCAGCTCAGGACAATCTAGGAAAATGTGTTTTTTTCCTGTTGGCCTTGAATTTTGTACAGTTTCTACCGTTTTTTTTAGCCCAGAGATGGCTATCCCCCTCCCCCCATTCTTCTAGTGAGGAATGTTTACTTCATTTTTGTAGTATTTGTCCATCACAAAGTGTGTACTCTAGTTGCTGCTTGACAATGTTATTACTGTACAATCATGATTCATTTTTAATTCAATTGTATTCTCTTTAATCAAATATTGTTTTACAAAATTCATCTCAAAGTTGTCCTTTTGCGGTTTGACTTTTATTTTGGTTTATACTCCTGAACCCGTTCCAAATATTTTTTTTTGACAAATTTAATTTAATTTTTCAATAAATAAATATACTGAGCAAGTGATTTGTTTTTCTTGAAGACAGCTATTCCATGTATTCTAAAGAAAAGCATGCAAAGAAGTCAAAGACACGGCACAGTATTTTCCAACTTTGTCATGTAACACACATCCTATTTAATTATGTAGACAGTCCAACAAGCTGAAATAAAAATGTTTTTAAAGCTTCAGCATAACTGGTTTTTGAGAGACAAAATTGGCAATCCAGTTTGGATGTCCAAAGTCCAAAAAACAACAGACACAGCATTCAGCATGTTCATAATATCTGCTTCATGTTCATGTATTTTAGGACCTGACAGAAGTAAACTAATTTGTCAAACTATTTGCTGTGTTGCCTGTTTTGAAGAATTAGTTACCCTCAAACCAAAGTGAATATTGCTTATAGTATACAGTACATGCTGTATACTATACATCCTTCCAGAAAGGTTTTTTTACACTCTGTTTACTATAGGAGTAGAGAGAGTTGAATATATGTTTCTCATTTGTGCTTCCACAGTGGTTACCAACAGAAAAAAAGATGAACTCACCCTTCTGCATGTATGTCAAATCAAACTTCCCCTTGATACAGTCCTATGCTATATACTGCAGAATGCTTTGCCTGAGTGTTCATATGGAGGGTTTGTAATCAGTCAGTGTTATCTACGCATCCACAGCCAGCCGTTTAGCAGGCATGCAGACAGCAGCAGTGATAAAAGCACCAGTTCATTCTGCCTGCGTTCAGCATTCTGCCTCTCCAGCCCTGCTATCCGCCTGCTCATCTTCATCACCTGCCGGAGGAACATAAGGAACGCACTGTGAGGGGTTTGAGTGCATGGAAACTAGTGACTTTATTTATTGGCTACTGCCATCAGCACATCACTATGAGACAGAAATTAGCACACACTTATTGTAACTTTATAAATTACAACGCACAAAAAACTCACTTTCCACAAACAATAGTTAAAACTGCTGAACAACTGATTATCTTCAGTCCTGTGACATTGTGTTCCTTTGAAACTTAGCAATGGTTGATTTTCATTATTGCTTTTACAATAAAGCGACAGTCCAGAGATAATGTACAGTTTTCCCCTGTATGTAAACGCAAAGACTCAATCAGCATGTTTGGTTTTGAAAGGGGGCCACAGGGCTTTTGAAGCTAAAATGCAAACCGAGTTCTTAAGTAATCTTGAATAGGCTTGCGTATGTATTTTTTAAATAAAGAAAAAACTAAAAAAGCAAACTCAGCTGAATTAATGTATTCAAATGAGTTATCACTTTAAGACACAAGAATCCAAAGACTGTTAAATAAGGAACTTTATTCTTATGAGAGAATTTTTTTCTTATGTGAAAATTATACACGTTTCAAAAATATTTTTAGAAGCATTCTAACTGCCACAATGGTAGTTTAAAAACTTGGCTAGATCAAATACTGACAAGTGCTGACAGCACAACAAAAAAGGACAAATATTCATGTGCATATGTAATATACTACCATCTTTTTCTCAAAATAAACTTTAGTATTCAGTGTGTACAAAAAATATGAAAAAAAGAAGGAAAGCTCATTTGTATTATAAACAGTTTGAAAAACTAGTTGTTCCCCACATTCTGGACAAACATTATTAATGGGCCAACATCGGTACAAAATGGAATAAAAGGAGCTTGTATGAACTAACCTGTCTGCGAAGCACAATAAATTCGACTGCAGTTCCAGTCTCCTCCTCAGGGCTGAACCAGGACTCCTGCAAGGTGCTGGGAGAAGAGCAAAGGGCATCAGAAATACATTTTTACTCAGGCCAGAGCTCTTTCATGTCCACTTTATTTTTAACGCCAATTGCTGCACTGCTCCAAATCACTACCTTTCATGACTAGCAGACCACACACTGCACACACACTTTAGTTAGAGAGCTCAACATGAAACATATTATAACGCAATACACAAAGTTTTCTCCGTCCCTAAATTTGGTTACACAACCAATAAAATGTTTAGTGTCCAAACTTGGTTTGGCTGGTAATTGTTTTAATAACAACAGTATGAAAAATAGTGTCAGAAACCAAACATGTTTCTGTTAAATGACTATATTTGGGGTAAGAGAAAATGGTGCCAATTGTTTTAGAAAGGGGGGGGATATTTATATATATTAAACCAACCAGAAAAGCTCACCATTACCTTTTTCTGTTCTGTTCAGTGTGGACCTCAACTGGCTGAGGTGGAGGGTTTTCTGGGAAACCAAACCTTCAAAAACAGAAGACAGAAAATGGACCACAGAAACGAGCTTTTATTTCATTTGCACTGTACGAGAACCTTTTTAAAAGATCCATCAAAAAAAGGCTCCAAAAGCTCAAACAAGCAAGACAAAACGTTAGTTACACAGTGACTCACTAGTGGGACGGCAAAAGGAGTGAACTGGATAAAAGCAGACCCATGAGTGAATACAGAATAAACAGAAGAATTACAAATAAACTGTTTCAGAAGGTCAAAGGAAGTTTTTGTAATGAATATACTGTTAGATTAGGAACTACACTGGAACACCACGGCCATGTCTTGACTGATCAGATGCATCTAAGGTAAGTGGAAATGCAACCACTCATAGCATCAATTAACTTGGCGCTTCAGCTTCAATTCCTTTTAGATGGTTACTGCTCAAGCTGGACTATTCATGCATACTTGGGCTTTAAAAATAGCAAACCAGTAGGATCCCGTTAGCCTGTTAGTAGCCAAGGCAGCCGGGGGGGAGGGCCTTTGAATGGGGTGGTGTTTAAAGGGAGTAGGGCTTAGAAGATGATGTGATTAGGAGGCATTTCACCTGGAGGAGTATTTTTGAGTGACAGTCTGGAGGATTTTCTTTGATGCCTGCTGGCCCAGCTGCCTAGCCGCCAGCAGCATGCTCTGGGGGGACAGAAGGCTGGGTGGGACGTTGGGGAACCGCACTGGCTCAGGCAGGGGCAGGTCTGGGTCTACAGGGGGCGCTCTTCCGGCACGGCGGCTACTGCAGGCAGGCCAAGGGCAGGACACACAAGAGTAGCACCACTGTTACTTAGTGTAACAACATTAGACTGTGTTCTTTAAGTCTACCTCTACTGGACTCACAGCACAACACAGCGCACCAACACATCTGCTCCTGCTCATTAAGGGCTTTAAAGTCAGAGCTGGATCACATGTGTTTGGGGAAAAGTAGAAATTGTGCAGGGCAGTGGATCCCCAGGAACAGGATTCATAAATACTAATACAGGGCTTCTAAACTTCGAAAGAGCCTTTGTCCAGCATAGTTTTGATTTCCCTTTTTAATCACATCAAGCTGATTAATGTGTGTCAACAGAACATGCTGTACTGAATCGATTACACTTGCACTAATATATCATGGTTATCCTAAACTGGAGAAGACACAGTGCTTCAACATCCGTTCTTGAGTTCTTCAGTGATGAATATAACGAGTCTGAAGACTCGTAGTCAACTTATCCCAGTTCAATGATCATATTTATGTGCTGCAAGACATTGTATTGATGATAAGCAGGCATACTATAATACATGAATACATGATTATTAGCAGGTTATTAGCAAAAACTTCTGCAAAAATTGAAAGTAATTGTGTTTTGTAGAACATGTACTTGCTAATAATACATGAAGGAATTAAAAAACTTGTCCCAAATGTTTTAAAGTCATTGCCTTTACATTAAATATGCCAGACCTGCCAATGTCTGAGTAAAGCTTAGAACATGGCATAGTCTACTATTCTGTGCAATCATGACAAATCAAGTTCCTTTTGAATTTACTTTGAGTATAATAAAAATAAAAGTAAATCAAAACTAAAGTAAATTAAACTATCAACACGCTCTCTGAACTAAGTGAAATAAAACTGAAATAAGTATAAAGTATTAAAAAAAGAAAAAAAAGATACTTTGAAAATGATAACCATGGTTGAATGTTGCCCTCTGCTGGTAGCTTTACAATCAGCAAGGGGCCAAACTAAAAGTTATGCTTCTCCAAAACTCTGCACTTTGCTTTATGGTCACAAAAAGTGAAAAACCTTTTGGGATTTTTGGGACTGCTACAATTACTCCCTGTACTTCTTACTTACACAGATGGAGAGTGTAGTGCTTGTTTGGAGTGTGTTGGGGTTCCAGGCGGGGTTCTACCGAATGCCTGGTCACTGTATGATCTGCGTAGTGGACTCTGCAGGTAATACAGCAGACCATTAAAACAGATAACCGGCACGCCTCTCTACTTTTACAATATTGTAATACAGTACATGGACTATTTGCCTCACATCTGCTCTGAACAATGAGCTGGTTACCTTATACTTGGGACACAACAGATAACAAGTAGATAAACAACAGTGAGCAAATACTGTCAGCATTACAAACGGCTCTTATCAGATCCAAAACACTTGACTTATTGTCTTGAGACATTCTTGCCACAAAATCAACAACCAAAAACAAAGAAATCTTTATCTCTGCAGGGTCCGATGCATCTGTGCCTCAGTTAAGCCAAAGTGGAGCCAATGGGGACATTTGCTAACACTTGTTAAGATTACCTGAATGGGCTCACGTGTATTGGTGTCCTTATCCGAGGTTCCACGCTGCAGATCCCACACAGATGAGGCACTCTGCTTGGAGAAGAGTGGCCGTGGACTGAGGTCAGGCGCATCTGTTAACGTTCAAATTATTTCGATACAACATCAGCTACAGATCTATTATTATAACAGACAAAATTGATTACAGTAAACTGATGTTGTTAAACTGCCATATTTGATATCCCTAACACCCACAGACATGATCAGTCTACATCAGATTTTTAAATCATAAAGCTACCTATTTAAATCCTTTAAATGAAGTAATTCAGAGTGTTCTAATGAGAAACATTCTGTTCTAGAGAAATATATCACAAGTCAGAGCTATTCACAACAGTCTAGGTACCAGACATCCTAAGTTCTTAATGCCTCTTTAAGCTACATTACATAAGATTACACAAAATGGTTACAAATGTGCAAGCTGGTTCTGGAGACATTGTTCCATAAAATTTTCTAGATAAAGTTTTAGCCAAAACACTTTATTTTGAAATAATTCATAGTGCAGAGGTACACGTAGGGCAATGTAAGACTAAATAGTTCCCAAAGAGAACAGATTAATCAGTATTCACTGGTCATTTTCGATAGTGAATGAAATGGATGTATTTGCACCATGGACATCACAACCATGGTTCCGATCACGACCATTGTAAAGAAAGGACAAAATCTGGAATTCTCCTTTAAACTACAACCATATTCCAGGATTAATGTAACTTATATATTAGTTTCATAGTAGCTACTGAAGAACAAGTCTTAAAATTAATGACTAAATGATAGGTGTGTAGTTTAAATGGTCAAATGCATCACACTTCTCACATCTGTCTTCAACTCACCTGTTAAGGCCAGTCGGTCTGGTACGTGCATGCTGTAGACAGGAAGCAGATCCTCAGATTTCTCCTCCTCTGTCATGCCATCATGGCCGACCCTCAGACGATCCGGCACTCGCATCTTCTGGCTAATGATCTCTGTGAAGTATGGGTCACCACGAACCTGCGAGCCCTCGCCCAGATACCCTGGAGAGGCCATGATCTCGCCACAGCCTGAGACCTAGCAACTGAAATCCAATTTGATTTGTATATCACTTTTTATAATGAACTTATCACAAAGAAACTTTACAGAATAGAGTAAGCCAAACAGGCAGAAAAATGTCAGAGCATGAGGAAGAAACAAGACTCAAGAGGGAAACTGCAGAATTATGCTAATAGAATTACAAATTTACAAGGGCGACTACACAACAAAAAACCAGATCAAAGAGGCTTCATTATGAATTATCCTGGCCCTCTGCTGGCAGCTTTAACACTTAACAAGAGATCAAAACCAAACTGAATACTCTTGAACAGTATCTCTACCAGTAAGAAGCAGGTGTGTTAAAATCCCTCGCCACTTTTAAGCTTTATCACATGTTAAAAGTTTAAGAAAGACTGCACGGGACGTAACAGCTCTAGCTTGTTTTCATAAAACCACATTATTAAACAGTAAGTTTGCCCTCATTGTTTTAAAACAAGAACGATTCTTTACATTTCATTCAACATTTTCAAAAAGCCTATGTCTAAAATAAGATGGGATTGTACTGAAAATGTTGGTTAGTTTGCAGGAACTGTGGATTAAAGCCAGTTTAAAAAGAGGAGGTGACACACCACCGTGTGTCTGAACGACAACAAATGCTGTAAGGTGAACAGAGGGGTCATGGCTGGTCAGACAGCCAAACAGTGAAAAATAAAGATTAACATTACATTTAACACTGCTTTTTGAAAAGCAGAAACTAACGATTTAGCCAGTGATTTCACAGAAACCTCCCTAAAAGGTGAAGCTGATGTTAGATTTATTTAAATACTGACAAACCTTTCACATTTCTGTGACCATGTAAACATCCAGGCATGTTCCCATGACTACTGGCGTATTTGACATATCCGTTATACATGTACTTAGAGGGTCACACACCAGGCCCAACAGTTAAAAAACCTTTAAATATCGACTTAACCCGTGGCTATCTGAATACAAATTGAGTTCTTATAAGTTATGTCGTGTTCTGAGTAAGTCAACTTATTCAGACCACGTTTTAAAAGGGCAGACTAGCTTAACACTTTACAAGCCAAACTGACACCACTAAACTCTAAACGCCAACACTGAAGGATTAACTCAGGTTCACGGACATTATAAACTTCTCGACAGTGGTACACTATTCACGAAACGCCACCCACCTATGACACACTCAAGACACATAGCCATAAACAAAAAACTAGGGAAGTTCTCCAAATTATCAACACACAACAAACCTCCGTCCAGTTCTCGGCCGGTCAAAAGACGAGGCACACGACGTCACGTGACAGGCGGATTCGCGGGGAAAACGGGCGGGACCGCGCGTCCGGCAGCCAATCAGAAACGAGAATACGCGCAAAAAGAATCCAGCACCAAGTCCCTGTTTGAAGATTATTTTCTCTTTTTCTCAGATCCAAGAAATGCGTGGTTAAAATATGGACAAAAAATTCAGGGGGCTCTTCCAGTGAAAGTCAATCTTAATGCTTTAGCATACCAAAACATTTTTGACAAGGCCATGCTTCAGTTCCTTTTCTATTCCAGTATGACTGTGCCCCAAGGTCCATGAAGACAGTTGGATATGTTCAACGTGGAAGAACTGACCTCAAACCCATCCAACACTTTTGGGATGAACTGGAACGGAGATTGCGAGCCACACCTTCACATCCAACATCAGTGTCTGACCTCATAAATGCTCTACAGAATGAATGGACACAAATTCCCACAGAAACTCCAAAATC
>JBBPCY010000023.1:3774773-3784975 GCA_037974405.1 Brachyalestes nurse
TATAAGCAGGTAAATACAGTAATAAATTCATTTAATTTACAGTAATAAAAATACAGGGCTTTAAGAAGAACAAAACACTCGAGAAGTATCAAAGGGCAGCAAGGAGAATAAATAGCGTTCTCAGATTGGCTACTTTTCAAACCTCCCGCCTCTGAATACTGCGGTATTTCACCATCCCAAGACCCGGACGTCACAAAAACAAAAAAATGCGGAGAATATTTGCAGTCCGCAATGGACTGAAACCGCAACTGCTGATCCACGTTAAAGTGGGGGTTTACTGTGTGTGTATATATATATATATATGTGTGTGTGTGTGTGTGTATATATATATACACACACACAAAGAGAGAGAGAGAGAGAGAGAGAGAGAGAGAGAGAGAGAGAGAGAGAGAGAGAGAGAGATAGAGAGAGAGAGAGAGAGACAGAGAATGTAAATAGATAGACAGATAGATGCGCACACAATGAGGCACACAGGAGGAGCTGCAGCTGTGTGGTGTAACTAACAACAACCATGACATCCTGTGACCTGTGACACTTGAAGGGAGCTAAATCTTTAACCTCTGACATTCTCCACAAGGCACACATGCTCTTTTCTATCAGATCCTCTGGACTTAAAACCTGGCAGATGTGGAACAGACCCTCTCTGGGCAAGGAGATAGCCCACATCAAAAGAGAGAGGGTTTTCGGCAGGGTTTCAAATGAGAGGTGTCGCTCCAAAGGAAGGAAAAAGTCACTTTGTTTTTATATATAGTTTATTCTGTGTCAAATGCACAAAAGTACAAAAATAAGACATAAATATATATGTAGATATATACACAACATAAATTAGGGAGAGGGAAATAAAATACAGATAAAGGAATCTTGTGTACAAAACAAAAACAAAGACCCTGAGATGGCTTGGAAACACATTCATCCCAATGTGGGATCTTTTGCCACTATTTAAATCCCAGAGGAATTTACAATTAGGAAGACTTCCTGTTCTGAATTTTCCTTCTTTTTTGGAAGCTGACATTAAAGTGATATAATTTTTGGTTTGAAAAATAAAAATGACACCCATACAGGTTGTAGTGGGCATGCGCCATCAAAAAGTTTCTTTAGTGAAGACACTGGGTACAGTCCCACCTGAGTGTGTGACAGTTTTTGTGACTGCTGGTGATACAGTCTTCCAGCAGCGGTCACAACTGAGTGTTCCAATTCAGTTATAGGTGGAGAAATGGCTCTGGGGTTTCAAGCACTCTTCGTCATCCTCTTCCTCTTCTTCCCAGTCATCCTGCTCCTCCTCCTCATCCTCGCTATCAGACTCATCATAGAAGCTGATAGTTGCCTGGACTGGGAAGTTTCTCAGCAGTGCTTCACCATCGCTGTACAGGTAGTCATATGACTTGGACTTTGGCCAGAAGAGTCTGTGATAAAGAGAACAAATATTTAAAATGACATTCACTTAGTGGGTTGGAAACAGTCTTAACTTTTCTCCCACCACTTTGGCCCAAAGTATAATTTCACCTTCACAAACAGAGCCAGATACTTTAAATAAAACCACCTTATTTCAACAGGATATCTAACTATAGATTACAGCTTCACACACCAAGCCCCAAACAAAAACAAAAAGGAGTACTGACCTGACAGGGTGCTGGAAAGACTGAGTTTTGCCATCTGCTGCGGTGTTACCCGGCACTGTTGGTCTGGCGTAAGGCTGTAAAGAGAGGAAAGAGGTGTAAGGCCACATTTGCAAAACACAAAACGAGCAAAAGCATCCAACACAGCTTCCTGTCTGGTGTTTATGGGGTGACATCAGCGCCAGCTCTGTGTGCCTTGGGCAGGATGCAATAGAGGTGACTGGGTGGGTGTCAGGCTAAGGGTGGGAAACTGGCCCAATTGCTCTCCCTGGAGCCTGAGGTGTCTACTTTAATCTTGGCAGACGTGTACCACCTCTCTGGAAGCTATTCTCTCCACACCTTTGCACCGGGTGCCAAACTTGTTCTGCCTCAAACAGTGGTACCATATGGCAGGGTGTCTCAGCGTTACAGTTGCTTTCTCTGTCTTAGTGCTGAGTAGCTCAGGGTCAACAAAACAGCCTGACAGTCACACCTCCAGCCATATCATACTGTTGCTAATGGGCTCCACATGCCTGTCTATCTCCTTCAAGCTCCCTGCTGGGTCCTAAGGCTAAGGTTGCTTTTGAAAAACACTCTAGGTAAAAAAATGCACTACTCATGTAATTTTCATCTGATTTCAGGCTTAGTGAAAATAATCACTGCCACCTGAACAAAAGCTTTATAGCATGTTAACTAACTATTCTGAAGTATGCAGTCATATTGAATGTGGAGCAAAAGGCAATCAACTAAAAAAGTGCATTTATTATCAAAATGATAGCAAATGCACTTGATACGTGATGCAGAGCAGAACTTACACATGCGAGCTTGTTCCTCCTGAATCCATCCTGACTGGTGGCAACCCAGGGTCTCCACAGGTCAGCACGACTGGAAGAGGAGAAAGAGACAGTACAGTCAGTATCGTGAAAAACGAAGTATTTTAGACTAAATACTAGTACTAGTGTGGACTACGTGGATCACAGAAGCCTTTTCACCGTAAAACACTGACTCTCCGACCCCGGAGGCATGGTTACCCCAAAACATGCTCTCTATAATATTGTTTTGGTGACTAACCCACGGGTGTGCTCTTTAAAGCCAAACGAATTGAATAAACTAGGATTTGTTCTGTTAGGAAACACTGACGATGCGAAGCTGTCTGCTCACCTGTCCATGGGAGACTGCTGCACGGCAGGCTGGGTCCCAGCCGAGAGGAAGGCTGAGGTGTTGACGAAAGGTGTCTGGGCAGAGACGAGGCAAGCAGAATTCATTTTTTCCTCTTTGTGTTTTAGTCCGAGAGAGAAACTGCAGGATTCCTCCAAGAGTCGGTCCGTATGAGGCTGCTATGTCCTCCGTTAGACGACTTCAGACACGAGAAGCAGTAGCCAGAGAGTGAATGAATGAAGAGGAGCTGCTCTGTGTGGTTTATAAAGAGCCCGTGAGTGGGGCGTGGTTTGAAGAAGGGCGTGGTTTTGGGGGTGGTCTTCAGGCTCAAATGCCTAATCATCTGCCAAATTGAGGGGGCTGCTGAGGGACATTTGGGCGTGAAGACATCCCCAGTTGTATAAACAAGCCACCGCTGCGTGAGGGTGAGAAATCTGGTACCATGAGGTTATTGCAACAACACAGAGGGGCAAAGTTAGACACCATCTGTGAGAAGGACCATGGGGGGCCAGTGGCAGGAGGGGGCCATATATAACTTGGTTAGTTAATAGGCTTGAAATAGAGTACATAGAACTACCATTCCATTTCACAAATTACTAAATAGGTGTGTTGGATATCACCAATACTGCACGCGTGAACCACAGAGAGAGAAATGGCCATGTAGAATATTCTGAGATGCACTAAATGGTATTGGGACACGGACTTTAGTGACATTGCATTCAAATCTATAGACTTTAATATGGAGCTGGTCCCTCCTTTACAGCTATAACAGCTTCCTCTCTTCTTTTAAGGCTTTTCACAAGATTTTGGAGTGCAAGCCAGTCAAGTTCTTCCACACCGAACTCATCCAAACATGTCTTTATGGACCTTGCTTTGTGTGCTGGGACACAGTCATGCTGAAATAGAAAAGGTTCAAAGTTGAAAGCACGGCGCTGTTCAAAACGTCTTGGTATGCTGAAGCATTAAACATGCTCCTCACTGAAAGTGAGGTGTGTCCCAATGCTTTTGCTCATATAGTGTAGGATCATATGGCATTCTCAGTCAAACAGTGAAATAATAATTAAATTAAGGAGCTGCTGCAATTAATATGCATTTGAAATACAGATGCACGAGACCTGTGTGCAAAATACAAAATACTTTAGCATTCGATAGAAGGCTCGATAGAAGTTCTCCGTCCAGCTGATCCGGGACCTGTCCTGCCAAACGCGCCCCCGTAGTTCTGCCTTTTCCGAATCTGATCTCGGGTCAGTACGCCAGAGATCAGTCGCTTGTTTTTCTTTAAGCACGCGTTCGAGCCCGAGCCCGTTAAGCCAGGCGCCAAATATCTCACTATCTGGGTTTAATGAGCCTCTAATGGGGGCTTGATGGACCTCGCGGCTCCATTTGGAAGAGCAAATTTTGCAGGACAGCACCATACTGACCTCCTGTAGGGCCAGCAAACTGGCCAGCAGGCAAAAGGCACAAATGGACGAAGGCACGATAAGTTATCATCATCTAAACCGAAGAGAACCTGGTGCTTCCATACAGTTCCTTAGTTTAATTCACCACTGCTACTGCTATCTCATACACTGTAATAAAAATACACCTTCAATGTCACAGGGCTGTGAATACTACTATGTGTTATTTAAAAATAAAGTGATGTAATTGTTAAAATGGTTATAAATGTGAAAATATCATGAAATGTATGTGACATAACTATAATACAATAATGAATCAAATTATATTAAATAACAATAAAACTGTATTTTCTTTATTACATATATATTTATATGCATTTATGTGCTTTTATTGATAGAAAATAGATATTTCACCTCTAAAGTTGGATACTGTTATTTTAATTAATTTGGTAATACCTTACAGTAAGACTACTCTCATAAAGGGCTTGTTAATTTATTATTATTATGTTGTAAATAAACAAGTTATTACAGTTATCATACAGTGATGCAGGCTCACTATTTGGGGAAATTGTCATGCAGAATATTAAACTGTCAACTTCACCAGGTCTTTGTTAACATGCTACTATACTTAAAACATCAGATCTGGCCAAATAGTGAACTTGCATCAATGTAGTTGCAACTTGTTTATAACTGCTCATTGACTTATAAACTGTCTACAACCTGATTAACATGACAAACCCTGTAGTCTTGTGTAGTCTTATTGTAAATTGTAAGTGTAGTCATATTGTAAAGTTCTGCTTGAAATATTGCTGTTATTTTCATGTTATCTTCCTTCTATGACACAGATTTTCCAGTGTCCCATTAATACTCATGCTTAAAATGAATGGACCTGGATGTTTTCAAGGCTGACACCTTGTGTGTAAAACCACAACACTAGGAGCAAAGAGTTTGCAGATGGAGCGGCAAACGAAGAACAAAAAGGCTGCCAGCGATTTAGAATGAATTAACTTAAAGTTTTAGAGGCTCTGGACTGCAGTCCATACCGAATTGTGGTTAACATTGTGGTGATAACATCTATCACTAAACTCATAATCTCCAACAAATGTCTAATCTGGACAAATAGATGGAAGGAAAACAGAGGAAAAGCCGTTGTTTACTCTGTTCATTTGTGGCTGGTCTCTGGGGGTAGTGTAGGTGAACCATGGTGTGTTTGGCCATTTGCTGAGCTTTGGAAACCCCCAACACTGCCCTCCACACCCTCCACACCCTGCTCTCCCCCTGAGGGAGGAATGTGTGTGATCAGCCCTGCTGCTCTCTACTAGCTGTTGTGTATGTGTGTGTTCTTTATTTAAAACAACACTCCAAAACAAAGCTGTGAATCCACATTAGGAAAGAAAGAAAAAGAAAGAAATAAAGAAAGAGAGTGGATAGAGGCTCAGACTAATCATTACATATATATATATTCCTTTCTTTCCTGGTTTCTTTTTTTTCTTTCTCTCTTTCTTTCTTACATGTATTTTCTTTCTTTCTTACTTTGTTTCTTCTTTCATTGATTCTTTTGTGTGCAGTATTTTATTATTAGACACTCTCATTATTTCTTTCTTTCTTTTTTTTTCTTTCTTTCTTTCCTAAGCAGCCTTTAATTATTACTCTCTCTCCTTCCCACCTACCTTCTTTCTTTCTTTCTTTCTTTTCATTCTTTTTCTAGTCTAATTTAATCCACAATTCTCTTCATACTGTTCACCACATAACAAACAAGACATGTCACAATGACACTAGACCCTTTGATATTCCAGCAATGCTGTGGCCAGGACATAACCCTTTCCTCAATCCAAGAGAGAGTCTTCATGATTAATTGGATCACAGAATTATGTTCTTCAAAGTGTGTTGTTGGTGGAATTTATCAATGCTAAAGGGGAAATTCCTATGATACTTGGTCAGAAAAACAGCGATTATATCCCATCTCGGGAATGTTATCATGATAAGAGGACGTTACTATACGGAAACTGCTGACATATTGATAGAACTAGGCTGGGAGAAAGTGTGGAACACAACACCCCGACAATCTCCCAGACACTCAAAAAAATACATGTATATTTTCCCATAATACTGTTTATCCAGTATTCTGTTGAAACTGATACTGAAAGCAATCAAGTCAAGAAATGAACCAAAAGCATTTCCCCTTATTTGGTTAAAACTACATCATGTTAAAACCTTGAAGCTGGAAATACCCATTTAGTTCCACTACTTTGTAATTCATTCAGTGACTTTAAGATTTCTGTGTTGTGATTTTAATGAATAAGGTCCAGATTGTTCCAGACTGGACAAAAGCAGTTTCCTAATTAACTCACAGTGGACCATTGTCACATCATCTGTTAAGTGTTGATTCAATCAACTGTCACTTAGTGGATTGAATCATATATGGTGAGAATGGAGACAGACCAGGCTATGAAGATGGGCGATAGTTAATTTGCTGAAAAGGGACAGTAGGTAGGTGGGAAATCGCATAGTATTTTTCATCATACAATCGTTTGTAATTCATTTGTTTTCACAAGTTGTTTATGTCAGTCTGACCGCAGTCAAAGGTCACAGTGTCCAGATCTGCTGTGTGCAGTGACCCATCTGAATTCAGTCTTCACACTTGTGCTCTCATTTTGGGGAGGTGTAGGAATGACACCGATCCTCACACCTCCATCAGCACACTTCTCTCACCTCCTCTACTGCCCCAGTCCTTCTACTGGCACCGAACTGCACACAGTACATGAAGCTCAGTCTACAGAACTGTTCCCAGCCTGGCACCTACACACTCTGACCCCACACTGACCTGTACATACTCTCACAGCCACTGTTCTGATATTCATATCTAAACTGTAGATGAAGAATAACAAACTGGTTTGTAATTTCAAATGGTGGTGAAGTTATTGTCCTTTAATTACTTCCATTTCAGGCAGTTCTGTGTATTTGTTTTTCCACTTTCATATTCTCCATTTAGAAAAAAGACCAATGTGCACATTTTTCTGATCGTGTAAAGGGGGCATTTGGTTGACGCCCTTATCCAGAGTGACTTATAATCAGTTACAGGGCCAGTCCCCTGGAGCAATGAGGGTTAATTGTCTTGTTCAAGGACACAATGGTGGAATGTGAGGGGTTTGAACCTGCAACTTTGTGGTCATTGGGTTCACAGGTAAGCATTTTACCTGCTAGACTATTACCACCCAATCATTTTTTTTATTTTGCATTACAGAGTGTAGGGTTTTTAAATTAAATCAGGACGTGGACAGTATCATGCTGTTCTGTTAAATAGGTCCATCTGTGTCGTGAAGGACTCCTGGATAGTGCAGCCTGCATCTGAGGTTCAAATTTGAGAGAGGTACTTTTGTATTGATTTATGGTATTTCATCCACAGGTTGCTTTATTTCTAGTCTGTTGAACTCTGGGTCACAGGTTCGAGTGTCTGCTCCTTACAGTGACCCTCCTGATCTCATTCTTCTTCACCAGTCCTCACACTTCTGCTCTCATTAGTGAAGGTGTAGGAATGACACCAGTCCTCACACCTCCATCAGCACACTTCTCTCACCTCCTCCACTGCCCCAGTCCTTCTACTGGCACCCAGTTCTACATGAGCAGAGTCTGCAGAACCATTCCCGCCACAGCACCTACATGCCCTGACCTGGACACACACACTGACCTCTTACTGACCTGTATATTTATGGACAGATCAAAATATTTCATTGCCCGGAACAGAATAAGAGGCTAGAAGGCTCTGTTAGCTTAGTGTATATATTAGTGTGCATAAAAGTGAAGAAGTCTTCTCATCTGAAATCCAGGACAGAAAAACATCTTAGAAAGTCAGGACATTAAACTGATGTGAAAAAGACTTTCCAAAGATTTTTTTCTGCTTAAACACTGAAAAAAAATTGAATTCACATGATTTAACATTTTAATCCTAGGGACTGTATTTAGGACCACAGCTCATTTTTATAAATACAGTTTCATATTAGAATTTTGGAATATCCAGCTGTGTGATCACTGATTGGCGGCCTACTGAGTATGCAAGTTCGACATCAGAACACACACTCAGAAATTGGTCAATCTGTGTAGCAGTTAAATTGAATAAATCACGTAAGACAGGTAAGGGCACTCGCGCTACCAAATTATTGGAGCATAATTATACATGACTAATTGTGCTAAACAGTCAGTCACATTTTACTTTCAATGCAGATTTGTTTTACCCTATTAAAGTACTTGCACATTTTAAATGACGCTCTAATGGCAGAATAGTAAATGTGCTCATGTGTTCCATGTGTCCATTTATTCTGCAGAGAAAAAGTTTGGGTTTAAAAAAAGGCCAATAAAATCGACAAAAAATGTTATTGGCTGAAAAAAAATCAGCCATGAAACTTCATAATTGGTGTACCACTACTGACTACAGAATATTGTATCGTTGTATTTGTTTCATCTACTGGTTGCCTTTAAGTAGCTCTGTAGTTTCTTGCTATTATGTTGGTATCACAGACAAAACTGCAAACCATGAAGAAGTTAAAGTTCAAACTTTTAGAACGTTTAATGTGATTGCCCTTCAACAGCCAATCTGTCCAAGGATGGCTTATATAACAACACTTGGACAGAAATTCTGGACCACAATTTTGGAATATGAGTGCTATTACAATGTTTAAAAAAGTAACATGTAGAAGCACAGCATGGGTTGATGCACATCCACAAGTGGTGGGAGTTGGATGAGCCAAGATTATTGTTGTTATTTTATTGAACACCTGTCATCAGAGAAACCTTATTACACAGCAGCATATGTAAGCATAAATAATATCACCCTGAACTTATTGTCACCAACTCATACACACTCTGGTTAGAAAAGCTTCCATTGCTTGATCACTGTTGGTGGTTTTGACTTCCGTATAGAACCACATGGCTACTAGACCAGACAAAATCACGAAAAGACATAAGAAAGGAGGTTTCAGTCAACTATGCAGATGCAGCAATATTTAAGTAGCACACAATGAGCTTTGTAGGGAGAATGAGGCTAAACTTTAAGCTCAAGCTAACTGTATACTTTAATCATATATACTGAAAGCTTTCACCATCTTGTAGTTAATGTATTGCATTTTCATTCATTTTCTGTAACCGCTTAATCATTATTAGGGTCGCAAATACACAGAGTCTGTCCGAAAAGGCCAAAAAGCATGAGGCAGGGGCTCAACCCGGGCAAGATGCTATACTACTGCAGGGTACACACACACACACCTATGGTCAATTTAGAGTACCCAGTTCATCTGACACACGTCTTTGGACTGTGGGGACCCTGGAGGAAACCCATGCCACCACGAGGAGAACATGCAAACTCCACACACACACAAGGACCTGGATTGAAACCCCCAACCCTGGAGGTGTGAGGCAACAGCGCTACCACCTGTGCCACTATAGGACCTGTATTATGTTTTCTATTAACTAAATTGTTCTTAACAAACTTGCTGTTTTACAGCTAAAAGTACAGCTCACGGGCAGCTCATGGACACCATGCCCCCACTCAGGGTCACCAGAATACTGAGCTCGAGTTCCCCACTCATAGCCACTTTGGTTTCGCGTAATTTGTAATTGTCTACACCTGTATCTACTTTATGTATCATTATTTAAGCCCAGGATGGCTTGGAGAACACTGTCCGATCATCCATGTGTCTTCCAGCTTATAGGGTCTTTATGTTTTTTGTATTCTCATTTTCTATTGCTATCTTTGTGAACCAAGTTCACATACATTAGAACTAAAGTTCAAACCTGAGAGAGGTGCTTTTGTATTGATTTATGGTATTTCATTCACAGGTTGCTTTATTTCTAGTCTGCTGAACTCTGGGTCACAGGTTCGAGTGTCTGCTCCTTACAGTGACCCTCCTGATCTCATTCCCCTCCACCAGTCCTCACACTTGTGCTCTCATTTTGGGGAGGTGTAGGAATGACACCAGGCGTCACACCTCCATCAGCACACTTCTCTCACCTCCTCTACTGCCCCAGTCCTTCTACTGGCACCGAACTGCACACAGTA
>JBBPCY010000023.1:3785075-3804689 GCA_037974405.1 Brachyalestes nurse
ATCACACACACACACACACACACACACACACACACACACACATACACACACACACACACACAAAAATATAACCCTGTATACACACACACACACACATGCACATGCACACACACATGTATATACACATACATACATACACAGATATAAAATCATTCAAGTAACATAATGTGTAAACAAACTCTTTAAAAATATACACAGTGTTCAAGTATACACACACACACACAAATACACACACATACACACGCATGTGTGTGTGTATAAACATATGTGTGTATATACAAATATTGAAAGTTTGTGAACCCTTTAGATTTTTTTTTATTTCCGGAGGAAAATAATCCAATATTACAAATCACTGAGTGGCAAAGGTATGTGAACTTTTGCTTTTGTGAACCTTTATTTTGTGTGACTCCCTTATGCAGAAAACAATGCAACAAAAAAAATTCTTGTAACTAACATCGAATTGAATGAATTTTAGCCATTCCTCCATACAGAATAGCTTAAGCTTTGGGATGTGGGTGGGTTTGTTCACTGCTTACCTTAAGTTCTTCCACAACATTTCTACTCAGTTAATATCAGGACTTTGACATGGCCATTTCAAAACATTAACTTAACTTTTAACATTAACCTTTCTTTTGTAGAACAGATTGTATGCTTAGGAGTGTTGTCTAGCTGCATAACCCACTACATTCAGTGTGTGGAGTGTTTTCCATTTTCCAGTCATAACACTTCTCATTTATACCAAAAAGGTCTTTTTTAGTCTCACCAGTTCAGAAAACATTTTTTCAGTTGGTCCCTGGCTTGTCCACATGATCTTTGGCAAACTGTAGATAGACAGTAATGTTGTTTTTGAAGACCATTGGTTTTCTTCCTGCAACTCTGTTCTGTATTCTCCTAAAGGTGAGTTTATGAATGTTAATTTGCCGAAGTCTTTAGTTGCTTACAAGTTACCGTTGGCTGATTGTCATAGAAGACAACTAGCCCCACTAAATCTGCAATTGTCCTGAACAATATAAGTAGCACTATGAATCTGGTAGACATTTGGCGGATCCAACATCCTACGAGCAGAGAATATTCTTCATATAGATTACTTTCTGTTAGACACAAAGCTCCTATCTAACTCAAAATATCACCGAAATCATTCAGAAATCTTGCAAACTCCCTGAAACATCAGCCCCAATCTGGCATAACCATTGCTACCTGCCATCCTTAAACAAACATGACCTTTAATGATTGGAGTGGAAAGGGTATAACCTTGAAAGATATTTATGTTGGTGGACGCTTCATGTCATTTGAACAGCTTCAATCAAAGTTTTCCCTCCCCCATATACAGTTCTTTAGGTACTTACAACTGAAGAGTTATGGAAGGCAGAATATACCTGCATTTGTTTCCATTCCAAAATATGTCTCATTGTATAAGTTGTTATTGGGCCCCCAGATGCAAGACAATTAATTTTAGATCTTGTTAGAATATTTGCTGGTAACCTGAATACATCTACAGACAAAATAAGAAGTGCTTGCGAACAGTGCTGGACTCGCCATAGGGCATACCGGGTATTTGCCCGGTGGGCCGATGGTAAAAATACGCGTGGATAATGACCCGAAACCCGACCCGACCCGAGGAAAAAAAATCTCGAACCACGTTTACAGCACGTTTTGATCAATAATGAAATGCGTTTTGTAACTTTTTGACCCGCCAGCCTGCACTCACGATATTTAAAAAATCTCTGCCCCAAAAACCACCCGCACGGGTCGACCCGCGCATCACTACCGGGCAGGTAGTTTTGGCCCGCTGCGGAATCTCGTCAGTCCCACCCACCGAGCGAAAGTAAATTTGGGCCGGGCAGGTAATTTTGGGCCGCTGCAGACTCCCGAATCCCGCGGAACCCCCCCCCGGCGGGCCGGTCTTGGCGCAAAATGCCCGGTCAGATTTTTGGTCCCAGTCCAGCTCTGCTTGGAAGTCAGAGCTGGATATTAAGATTGATAGTGACATTTGGAATAATACTCTCAGTGGAGTTAAAACCTACTCTATTAATTCCAGATTACAACTTATTCAGTTTAAGGTTGTGCATAGACTACATTATGCCAAAGTTAGACTGCATCTTTGTCCAGATCTGACACCCATGTGCGACCAATGTATGGAGGCAGAGGCCACCCCAGCACACCATGGCCTGTTATGCCCCAAACATAGAGATTTTTGGTGTTCTATATTTAAATGGTACTCTATTTGTCACCGGATCCCGAGACAGTGTTATTTGGATATTCAACCACACTGGGGAATATTGATCATAACATTAGTCCAGTCTTGGTATATGGTATGGTGAATGCCAAGAAACGTATTTTAAAACTGTGGAAAGCAGATTGTCCACCTTGTTTTAAAATGTGGTTAAGGGAACTCTTGGGAGTTTTCCATGTTGAGAGGTTAAGATGATCTATCAGGCAGTACTAAAAGGTTTATCAAAATATGGAATCCAATACTACAATTTATGAATGAGAAACAAACCCCACAGACATATAAGGTTTATGCTATTTATCACTCATTTGTACCTTTTCCAGATTCTGCAGCCCTTTTTATTTATTTAATTATTTTTAAGTGCTTTACTTGTCAATGGGAATTTGTTGTGGCAGGGGGTGTATGGTATGTTTTTGTTGTCTGTTTTTTCCATCATTTATCTGAAAATCAATACGTTAGAAAAAGAAGTTACCTTTGGCTTCTTTGTGACCTCACTGGAACTGTCAGTGCTATCTTTGTTGGTAGACCAATCCTGGGGAGAGTAGCAATGGTCTTTAGTTTCCTTAATATAAATTTCATCAATTTCTTTCATCTGTTTGACTATGGATCATTATCAAATCTTTTTTTGAAGTCCTCAGAAATCTTCTTTGTTCATGCCATGATAGACTTGCAAACTGTGAACATCAGATCCCTGTTTTTTTTTTTAATAAAACTAACACACTAACACCCTTCCACCCTAAACAAAGTGGAGTTAGTCAGAAACTAGAGCAAAACCACTAATGCAAAATCACATGCAAGTAAATGTTGTAAACACTCAAACAAGCAAAGAAATTGCAATAGTTTCATGACTGTATGTGTACCACAAAATATGATGCTTTTATTGGTAGAAGGAATTGCCAGTTGAAAAGTATGCTTGGTAAAATATTGGAGATTCGTTGTTTTCATTTTTTTGTTTAACTGTCAATATTGAGTCTCTGCAGAACATCACATATCTCAATTGGTTATGCCTTTTTAGTCAAACATAAAACATTTTTGATACTCTGATGTCTTACTTGCACATTAGTTTTACATTAGATATTGAATAAATTATAGGAATTATGAATATGTTTTTTCGATTAGTATCCGATTGATACACCAAGGGTTAAAGTTGTCAAGCTGAGTAACAACAACTGTATGTATTCAGAGAAATACCTTTAAAACCTCAAGTGGATTATGATTAGTTAACTGTGGTCAGTGGGGTGGTCACTGGACACAGTGCACACAAAGCATGTTTTTGTCAAACACAAAGTGTGATTATGAGATTGTGTTTTTTTCTGGAGGGCAGGGGTCACAATCAGGGTGCGTAGGTGCTGATGTGGGAATGGTTGGCCTGGCTCTGATACCCACCATGACCTGGATTAGGTGCCAGCCAAGAGAGTGTGTGTGGGGGAGTGTGAGGGCTGGTGTCACCTCAACACCTCTGCAGATAAGGAGAGAAGTGTGAAGGGCAATGGGAGTGGCTGGGGTCTCCAGACGGAGTGTAGGCTCATTATTAAACTCATTAGAGTTTGAGGGAACACCAGCCATGTAAATGCAATTAAGAAACACCATAATTACAATTCATTTCACATTGAATGATGCATGCAAGTCCAAGAGCGTGAAGGTGACAACTTTGTAATCTCAGATTAATATCTGAAATGGCTTTGTCCGGCATGCTTTTACATGTTCAGTATATACTGGTATCTCCATAGCTGCTGATATCTGACAGTTTTTGCCACAATAGAATACAATTTCAAGTGAAGAGGTGTCTCAACAATAGAGCAAATAAATGTATATTTAAAGGGACCAAACAGTGTAATGGAATTATTTTGGAACAACCCCATAATAGAAATGCATTAACTAGAAAATCATAAGTTATCCAGTTTGAATGTTACTGGGACATTTATAATACATTATAAATGTTTTCATATAGAAAGGTTTCTATTTTCATATAGAAACCTGTTCAAATGCTGTTTAAGAAGTTTCCATGCAGAAAAGTCACAATGACACATAAGACTTAATTTACTTCACAGTGCTCTCTTGTTCTGTTGTTCAATTTTGTACATGTTGAGTTTTCAATAGCCCTTAGCTAGCAAGCTACATTGCAAGCTAACATTAAAAAAGCAAAATGTAAAACATTCAGAGGAAGTGAAAAACTGGGGAACAGTTTGAAAGTTATCTTAACAAAGACCGGAAGAATGTAACAATTTCAGCGGGGGCTGATATAAATAGGTTAGTGTTACTAATTAGACATCACAATACTGTTTTATTTTGGCACCCACATTGATTTGCTTGCTGTTAAATGAGTAAATTAATGTTTTGGATGTCTGTGGACCTACAATCAACAGCACCACCAACAATCTTTAGAAGAATAAGAACTGGCTTAGCTGGGACGGATTTATATCTAACTCAAGCTGCAGATCCACACATCTGCCCTGTGATCCTGTCAAATGCACTGTGACATATTATATGTAGTCAAACTCCCCTAGATTTATTCTATATTCAGACTAACATCGGTGATACAACAGTTGTACCCAGACATTTACTCAGATATTTGAAGCTCATAATTCCTTATCATTATTATTAATAAGAGACATTCAGGCAAGTTATTTTTTTTATTGCGGTTTGAAAAGGGCAGGACGAGGTCAGTGCATATGTTCAGGTCAGAGTAAGTGTCATGGTGGGAACAGTACCCTGGACTGTGCTGTGTGTACTGAGTGTCATATAGAGAACAGCAGTGGAGGTGAGAGAAGTGTGTCTATGGAGGTGTGAGGGCTGGTATCATTCCAACATCTCTCCTAATGAAGATCCTGGTCAGCATTGCCACTGTGAGGAGCAGACAGTGGACACTGTGACTCTGAGGGGACAAACAGATTTGAATTGATAAACAATTATAAGAACATATCTTATATGTGTATATTCTACAAAAGCATACACTCAATACTAAAATAACTTTTTTCACCTACCATTTTGACCCATTTGGTGAGGATAAATGATCAGTAGTTTGAAAAATAAGTCTAAGAAGCTTTAAACATTAAACAGGTGGGCCTTTTGCAGAAGGCCGAATTGCAATAAAAAAAATTATTATGTGGACAAATATGGTACATCTTCATGCCCAGTGGCATTTCATATCTAAAAGTATGGGCTTCTAGGTCAGTATGAGGTCAGTGTTTGAGTCCAGGTCAGAGTGTGTAGGTGCCAGGCTGGGAACAGTTCTGTAGACTGAGCTTCATGTACTGTGTGTAGTTTGGTGCCAGTAGAAGGACTGGGGCAGTAGAGGAGGTGAGAGAACTGTGCTGATGGAGGTGTGAGGACCTGTGTCATTCCTACACCTCCCCAAAATGAGAGCACAAGTTTGAAGAAGAATGAGATCAGCAGGGTCATTGCTGGTCTCAAGACACTCAACACCCTGCGGTCACAAAAGGCCTGATAACAGATAAATGTAAATGTAATGAAGGCACCTTTAGATTATGTGAGGGTTCTTAAACATTTTTCACACTTACGCATCTAATTTACAGGTCTTTACACAGCCATGCACTGAAAAATTCTTTAGGGTGAAAAGCAGTTTATATATTGTGTAGTAATACCCAACAGAACTCACAAAGCCTACTGTTTTTTCCATCATTTCCATCTTAAAATGTTAGGGGTCTGTAGTAGGAGTCATAGTTCTGTCTAAAGATTTGATGGCTCTCCTTCTTCCAAGAGATTGATGCCTCTCTCCTCCAAACAGCCCACATGTTTGTTTCTTTGTTCTATGGAGACACATTGTGAGTTAGGTTGGAGTAAACAGCATGGACTGTCTGGGTGATACCGAGGACTACTGCTCTGAAGTTCACCTCTTACTATCATCTTAACTTCCCTAAAGCAGTTAACTAGGCAAGTGTGTTAGATTAGGTGAGGAAACAAACTTTGCAGGAACTACATACACCTCTCCAGTGTTGTTCTAGCTACAAGTAGAAAAAGTGCTTGCTTAATATCAGCAAACCACCAGGGGGTACACAAGTATGTATTTTTAAATGACGTGTTCAATATGACTTAACAAGAATAGTGTGTATGGAGTTTTTACATTGTTTCTTTATTTAAATTATTTAATTAAGAGCTCTTGTTCCATTCCCACATACAATATATATAAAAATGGTGGAGTGAAAGGTAGGATGTCTCTCAGGCCCTTCTTAAAATGCCCAATCTCAGGAAATCTCTTCAGATTTTCTGCTATTTCTTATTGCTCTAATCTGAAATTCAATACCATTGCATTATCAGTTCCAAAAATCATGGATCTTTTTTTTTTTTTTACAATAAGTCAGATGACAAGCAAAATATGTCTATTTAAGCCAGCCAACCACACTCTGCAGATGATTCAAACACATCAAAAGCCACACTGGATGGTCTCCTTTTTTCTCCCCTTCAGTGTTTAGTTTCAAGATTAATTTGACATTCTTGTGGATCGTGTGTATCTGAATATTATGCCCAAACAAGGGCTGGAATTAAATTATTTGGGAAGCAGTCTAGGGCAACTTAGTTTTTACATAGTTCATCTCAGTATCTTTACTGTAAATAAATACTGATACATTGATCATGGGTCAGTAAAAGGTCAGTCAGTGTTTGAGTCCAGGTCAGAGTGTGTAGGTGCCAGGCTGGGAACAGTTCTGTAGACTGAGCTTCATGCACTGTGTGTAGTTTGGTGCCAGTAGAAGGACTGGGGCAGTAGAGGAGGTGAGAGAAGTGTGCTAATGGAGGTGTGACGCCTGGTGTCATTCCTACACCTCCCCAAAATGAGAGCACAAGTGTGAAGAGGAATGAGATCAGCACAGCCAAGTTTACCTCTTTAGTTTTGCACTGCAAAGTTAGTGTAAGTTATGTAATTTCTGTTACTTAGTAGCTAGCGCCAATGCATTATGAAAACTTATAGTTAGCACAGTGCAAACTGCATGCCTACATCATCGCACACTTGGCCTATGTTTAGCTACCTTAGAGTTGCTTATGGGTTTTTGATATAAAGTTGTAAAAAAGACAAAAGTACATTGCATAATTAAAACCAGTAGCAGTCATACTGAAGCCTGTGGGAATCAGGCTTCAAGCCTTGCTGTGGTGTGTCTCTCAACGCCTCCTGCTCTCATTCTTTGGAGGTGTAAGAATGGCACCAGGCCTCACACCTCCGCCAGCACACTTCTCTCACCTTCTGAGCTCCACTCTCTCTGCTGGCACCTTCATCCAGCTCAGGAGCACTATTCCCATAGCAGCACCTACACACACTGCCTCTAATCTGGACCCAAACATACAATCACTACTGACCTCATTTTGACCCACTGTCTGCATAGTATGAGCATTCAGATTTTTCAGAAGAAAAATGAAGTGTAGACCACATGGCCCAAAATATGCATAGAATAATTAATGCATGCTAACAGATGAACATCAGCATCTGCCTGTACTTCCCAAAGGTGGACCTACAAACCCTGTATGGCCAAAATCTATATGAGCTTGGACATCCCACTGCAAAACCTAGGAACAGGCATTAAAATGGAAGTACTGCATCGATACCGATACCAGTATCGGGTATCAGGCCAATACTTTGTTAAAATACTAATACTCGTATTCGCACGTGAATTGCCGATACCATGCACTGATACCACTAAACAATATCCTATTTTCACTACATCAAACTGATCACACTGGGTGGATGTGATTTGTTGTCCTGATTGACTTCAATGTCTAGGGGGAGACAACGAGCCGGAAACTTGGTATCAGATATCCTATCCACAAGCTCGTGAGAAAGTATCAAGGCCTTGGACCAGTAGATTTTTTTTCAATAGGACGAGTAAGCAATGCCAGTGATTTGGAGATATTTTAAGATAAAAGAAGACGACAGGAGTAAGGCAGACTGTAAGATCTGTACTGCTTTGGTGTCGAGGGGCAGAAAGGAAAGTACATCGTTTAACACTAGCGATTTGATTAAACATCTGAAGACGCATCACAGTGCTAAGTACACAGAGTTCGCTAATGCTAGTGGAAGACCGCAGCAACAAACCTTAACGCATGTTTTGCAAAAGTGAGAGAAAATGTCAAAAGACAACTCATGGGCCATAAAAATAACAGAGGCTCTTACTCACTTTATAGCGCTCGATGACCAGCCACTTTTGATGCCTGATAATGCTGGATTTAGCTGTCCTCTTGGTGTGCTAGAACCACAATATGAAATTTCCAGTCGCCCCTACATTCTAAGAAATATCGTTACTCGGTATCGACAAGTACACAAATAAAAATACTCCTATTGGTTTGGTAAAAAGTGGCATCGGTGCAACACTAGTACTGCCTGACCCCCACCATGGCTAAAACATCTTCTACTCTTTTTGGAATGGCTTTCCACAAGATTTTTAGTGTCTGTGGAAATTTGCGCACATTTAGTCAAAAGAACATTTATGAGTTAAAGCACTGACAATGTACAACAAGCCGTAGCCTGACAATTAACATTCCAACTCATAAAAGTGATTCAATTTGGCCAGGACAGGGCAAAGCGAGAAACACACAGACAGGGCTAAAACAGTGCATTGTCTGTTTTATTGTAGCATTTTGTTGGCTGTACCTGGACAATGGAGTTCTAAAGCTTTCAGTCTGGGATCACTCAGGATGGGGCAGGCCTCCTGTAGTTTGTTAGTGATTGATTGAAAGCTACTTCAGTATATTAAGCAGAGTTATTTAATTTGTTAAATCTACAAAAAACTTCTATACCTTTTGTGGCACCTATAAATGTCTAACTAGGTTTGCCAAGTGTCTGGTTTTGGATCAGACAATTATTTTGGACCTGAGAGTTTTGAGCAGGGCTGAGCAAGAAGCACACCAGCAGAGCTGGAATGGCTATTTAATCTATTTAATCTGACTGGCTATTGGACAAAGGGGCTCCGGTCCAAAACCAGACACCTGGCAACCCAAGTTAACCCTCTTTGATCCATTATGATCAATTACCCAGTATAAAAATGATTGTTGATTTTCCTCCTGTACAGATATAGAGAATATTTTAATATGTTTTAGCAAATTAAGATAAACAGCAGCCTCTAGACACAGAGAAATGCAGATTGTAAAATAAGAGGCTGTGTAATGAGGGTTAATGCCCTGATTCAGGAAACTGGACTTTGAGCAGCTTCTGGTTCATTTTTAGATCAGGGCCTTTTCGCCTTAATTGGTTCATGCCAGCTGAGATCAGAATCTGTGGAATTTAATCACACCCCAGTTCCTTAGACAGTTAACACTCAGAATTACATAATTACACTATAAGTATCAGGGAACTGTGATTTATAGCAGCAGGAAACATCAAATGAGCTGACAGCATGTGTGGGCCCACAAAAAGTTTTTAATTAAAGTTTTGCTGGTTGTTGGTTTACTCTTGCAGTCAGTGAGAGGAAACAGATGCTGGATTACGTTTTAATCTCATTACTTCGTTGGTGACATGTGAGCAGAGATTTGGTGAGATTAGGCGCAAGTCTAAACCAGTCTAAACTATGCATGCTCTTTCTTTCTCTCTCTCTCTCTCTCTCTCTCTCTCTCTCTCTCTCTCTCTCTCTCTCTCTTTCACATACGCACACACACACGCACTCCTGATTCCTGGAACAGCACTCGTCTCAGGAACAGCTTCCTGCCTACCATCACGCTCTGTCTACCTAAGAGAGAGAGAGAGAGAGAGAGAGAGAGAGAGAGAACTTGGTAAGTGTGTCTGGGTGTGAGATACAATGAATGGCAGGGGGGGGATATTTTTAGGGGTCAGAGTTGAAAAAGTATATAATTCTTCAATGGCTGGGCAAATACATTCACTGGAAAACTTTTTACATGCGTGAATATCACCCTAAGTGTATAACACTTGTTTCTTCATGCACTTGAAAAAATTCTCTGGTGCGTACACGTTAAAACAAATCACTGAATAGGATATTACCTCTTGATCATTTGATTAATCATTTTTAAAAATGATGTAGATGTTAGCCATAACACGTCTTTGAAAATCATACAACATCACCTCTGCTTTAAAAAATAAAAAAAGTCTGCTTTAAAGGAATAGTAAAAATCACTTGTACACGGAGGTGTGAACAGACATTCATGTGTGGGGGACTTATCGGGGGGGGGGGAAATATTTATCATCCATCCCCTATTTTTTAGGGGGGGCGAATAATAATAATAATAATAACAACTTAGTTTGTAGCAGAAAGCATGACCTATTGTTCAATAAAATTAACTGAGGAAATTGAACTTCTATTATTTTTTGTGAACAAATATAGAACTACATTTACAATGCAAATATCAATAAAGTCAAATGTATACAACATCTGAGAGCAAGAACAGGCTCACTAGTCATTAGGGAGGCTATAGGAGGTCAGACTCCAGTGTTTAACCTAGATATTATCTACAGGACCATTCTGCGGTTACTCTTGGCAAATTCTGAAAGAAATTCATTAATGTCTAGGTTTGATGTTGTTTTCATGTGCCAGAATTTCTAAATTTCTCTTCCTTGAATACTCAGTTGTTCGCTGATTTTTCTTAGAACTAATAATTTTTGCGGAAACCACAAATATCTTCTGCGTTTGTTTTTGCTTTTTTCATGGTATGATATAATTTTTCATGCAGTTTAGTGCAAGAATTTTTAAAGAAAAATATTATTTACTAATTTTGTAACAAGATTAACATAAATTCGGTTAAATTTCCATATAAAATATGACTGCCTAATTTGTTACTATATTTTCATTACTGTAAATTAAATTAATTACTGTATTTACCTGCTTATACCAAAGAAAACGTGCGTGCATGAATTAATTGCGGGAGACGGCAGTTCACCTTTACATTTTCTTTAAGGGTAATATATTAAGCTCAGTTTAAATGAAATTAAAGTGTTTTGGGAGCATATTTAGGGTTTACACTATAAAAATCGAATTTTTTTGGGCAATTTTTTTACCACATCGCAAATTTGCGCTTTTTTCACAATTGCGGGTACTCTAACCCCCACAAATTTTGGGGTTGACAGTATTGTACAGTATTGTTCGGTGGAGTGGAGTGAAAGTGCGGTACACAGTGCTCTGTGTTGGTAGCAGCAGCACAGGCTCAATCGTAGAGCTGACAGCTTGTGGAGTGACATGATTGAAGATGTCTGCTTTTTAGTAAGCCACCTATGCAGCTTTTGGTGTTACCAACCAGAAAATAACAGAAGAATGGAACTTATGCGCTGTTTTTATTAAAGAACGCAGTCAACAGATTCAAAACATGCTGCAAAATGCGTGCCAAAGTGCCCACTCCAGCTTTATGTGGTTAGTTGTTAGAGGTTTTTGAGACATATTTTTGGAAACAATTTGGTGACTATTGATTTCTAGTGTTTTTGAGTAAAATTAGCTTGACACCAAAGAAGCAAAATTTGGACACCAAACATGTCTTGGCTGATGAAGTGGGAGAGCAGGTGGGTAACATGCCAAACTACAACAGATTATCATTAAAAGTGTGTTTGTTCCAGTGACTTAATTTTAATAAAACCAAATCATTTTTTTCATTGTTGTTCTTTATTACTGGTAGATGAAGAGGAAGTGGCAATCATCCAGTGATTGACACTGTTCTTCATTCAGTGGCCTTGGGTTTGGAATGGGGACAGAAAAGGTCTGTTTTGGGGTAAGTAACGAGTGAATCTTTAACCCGCTTTGCTGTGTGTGACCGTATATATGGACTGTGGAAGCTCTCAGTATTTAGACAGTGGGAAAGCAGCAGCAATACACAAAAACAGGAGAGAAGGCACAGAGCAGAAAAACTAGGTGAGCAAACCATAGCTAAGCTAGCACTAATACAAAGTAGTTTAAAGTGAGTAACACCTTGACCAACAGTTCTTAAGATCTAAGGGGCAATTTAAGCTAACTGTCCTCTACATATAAGCAACACTTGATTTTTTTTTTTGTCTTATGAGTCATTGATAAATCTCAAAAACCCGACTGGCTAAATGTGAGTTGTTGTTCACTTTAGGAAACAGGTATCAGCTCACAAGAGTTTGTGAGGCTACACTTTGGTCTGTACAGTGCACCAGGTGCAGCAATGGCTGCTGCAGCAATGGAGGTGATGGGCTTCTTAATGGGCTTCCTGGGTATGATCAGCAATTTCGTTGCCACTCTTCTGCCCTACTGGGAGACTTCAGCCCACATTGGTCCCAATATTGTCACCGCCGTGGTCAACACAAAGGGTCTGTGGATGGAGTGCGTCTACCAGAGCACTGGAGCTTTCCAGTGTGAGACCTACAACACGATCCTCGGTCTGCGGACAGATCTGCAGGCAGCTCGGGCAATGATGGTCATTTCCGTAATCTTGTCCGTGATGGGCTGTGCTGTGTCCAGCATTGGGATGCAGTGCACCGTGTGTATGGATGGGTCTTCTGTCAAGGCAAAAGTGGCTGGAGCTGGGGGGTGCCTGTTTTTAATAGCAGGGCTTCTGTCCCTCATCCCTGTATCCTGGAAGATCCATGAGGTTGTTCAGACCTTCTACCAGTACAGCATCCCAGACAGTCAGAAGTTTGAGATCGGGGAATGCCTGTATATCGGACTTGCTTCTTCTCTTATGTCTATGCTTGGTGGAGGACTGTTAAGTGTATCCTGCTGTGATGACCTAGACCCACGTCGAGGGTTCAGGCACCATGCCGGGGGATACCCGTACCTTGACCGCACAGGAACTGGAGCACCCTACCGTCCGGCCACCCTGCAAACTGGGATCAAACTGAACCCACCCACCAAGAATCAGACCCTGGCCAGTCAGGCCAGTACTAGTAGCCACTCCACTGCTGCAGCCCATGGCTCCAAAAAACCTGCAAGGCAAAATGCGGCAGCCAGCTACGATGTTACAGGGTATGTGTGAGGATTTGTTACCTACTTTCTAATTTTTTCTCCGTTAACTTGAAAAGCCTTAAAAGTGTCAATCTTGGACTAAATGTAATGGTTGGCAGTCATATAAAGGTACAAATGGTCAGGCAACTAAAACCGTTTTTTCTTTATTGACACGCAACAGCCTGTTGTTTTACGTCGAGAGACTCAGAACAAACAGCAAGACATGTCCGTAACGTGTGAATAGGATAAGCCTTTATTTTTCCCACGGGTGGGGAAATTTGCAAGAATATCTAGTTCAGTAGTTGAGCCTACTCTGTCAAAACACAGAGCTAAGGTTTTACATTGATCTAACTGGCTGTTTGTCTGTACAATAACTACTGCTGTGTCAAAATTTCATGACAAACTAATCAATAGAAATGGTCCAAAATGAATTGGAAGTCTGATTTCATGAACTTTAATTCCCAATTTAAGTTGGGAACCTTTTTGGTGATACAAGGTTTTGTTCTGACAGCAACAGTGTGTTTAAAATGATTGAATTTCTAATACTGTCTATATTGTCTGTTTAGATATCAAAAGTTTTGTTTTTGTTTTGTTTAAATGACTGATCTTGACATTATAAACAACCATGATGGCCTTAATTTACTTATGTTTACATTCTTTTTTTTTTATTTCCAAGCATTACAATTCTATTTGCATGCTTGTTCCTTTTACAGTTAAATGTATGAACCCAGTTTAACTGTGGTTCAGTATTACAGGTTGGGGTCATGTTTTTGGAAGATTTAATAAATCTGTGTTACGCTGCATTATCAAATTTCTATACTTGGTACAGTCATGTAAATGATTTACAGCACTACAGTGTTAAGCACCGCATTGAAATCAATGGTATTGATTTTTGTTACTCTAAACAGCATAGAGGGACTGCTCACTAATGGAAAACATTCATACAAGATTCACGACTACTGGAATGTGACTAGTCACATTTTCAGCCACCCAAGTGCCTGAACAAACTTCACTGTTTACATTTACGGCATTTAGCAGACGCTCTTATCCAGAGTGACATACATCAGTGCTCAAGCAGTCCACGTCTGTTCTTCAACCTGAGATGCTATACTTAACATCTGTTCAACCAAGTCACTGCCAGCTACGTTATACGCCTAAACAGATTCTGCCCAAAGGTTTTTTTAACGAATATGGGTACGATGAAATTAATACGCATTAACGAGAGGCCTAGTTAGTCACCAAGGTGCTCCTTGAACAGGTGGGTCTTCAGATGACACTCGAAGACAATGAGGGACTTGGCATTTCTGATCTGTTTCAAGATCTCATATTTCCAAAGCAGCAGGATTAAAACCTCCCAGCTTTAAACTCCCTAAATACTGGCTGAACATGTTTTTAAACAACCTAATCACCAAATAGCCTACTATGCTCAAGTGCCTGTCGCATATTTACTCCTACTAGGTCTCTGTTAACAACTTTAGTTGGGTAATTTGTATAGAGATTCCTACAAAGCTGCTTTACTTAAATCCAGATTCAAACTCCCTAATGACCAAAAAGAGTCAGCAGCAGGAAGAGGGTGCATAATAACAAAACCTTGTTTGAGCCGAGAGTGTGACACCATATAGGGAAATGACAAAGGTTGGAGACTGAAACTTAGACTCTCACATAGTGAACCTCTGACATTTACCAATAGCTGACTGAAGGTTTATACATGTGGTAAGATATCAATGTGGTAAAAAAAAAACCAACTAAACAGTAGAGCTTTTTAGGCAATACAGCCATTGCAGAAGGTTGCAATATACATAAGAGCCCACTAACGAATCACAGTGTTTCTAATGTGTGCCAATATCTATTTTACCTTCTGGAATTTGTATATTCTCATAGTGTTAATGTTCTTCCCATCATGTTCCTGAAAAGTTGTTTTAACATCTCCAGTGTGGTATATGGGCTCGGGAGAAATTCAGATCACACTTAAACTGTTACCATGAATGTGCACACAAGTACAAATCACCCCAAGTGTGAACTTTGGGAAAATTTCATTAATCTGCACAAATTTCCTAATTGTCTCTGATTTGTCTTATAACGCAGGCAGGGCTGAAATAACACATCCTGGTAAGTCACTCCCTTACACAGCTTCATAGTTTAATGTTTGAGGACAGATTTGCGGGTGCCATCTAGTGGTAGGAGAGAAAACAGAAAAATCCACCTACAGTGCCTTGAAAAAGTATCCATACCGCTTGAACTTCTACACATTTTGACACCTTACAACCACAAACTTAGATGTTTTTCTTGAGATTTTCTGTGATAGACCAATACAAAGGAGCACATAATTGTGGTACAAAAATGACACATGGTTTTAAAAAAATTTCAGCAAATAAAAATCTGAAATGTGTGGCGTGCATTTGTATTCAGCCCCCTGCATCAGTACTTTGTAGAGCCAGCTTTCACTGCAACTACAGCTGCAAGTCTTTTGGGGTATGTCTCTACCAGCTTTGCACTGATAGAGACTGAAATTTGTGCCCATTCTTTGTTGCAAAATAGCTGAAGCTCAGCCAGATTGGATGGAGAGCTTCTGTGAACAGCAATTTTCAAGTCTTGCCACAGATGCTCAATGGGATTTAGGTCTGGACTTTGACCGGGCCATTCTAACACATGAATATTTTCTGATCTAAACCATTCCATTGTAGCTCTTGGTGCATGTTTAGGGTCATTGTCTTGCTGGAAGGTGAATCTCCTTCCTAGTCTCAAGTCCTTTTCAGCCTCCAACAGGTTTTCCTCCAGGATTGCCCTGTATTTAACTCCATCCATCTTCCCATTAACTCTAACCAGCTTCCCTGTCCCTGCTGAAGAAAAGCATCCCCACAGCATGATGCTGCCATCACCATGTTTCACAGTGGGGAAGGTGTGTTCAGGGTGATGAGCAGTGTTACTTTTCCACCACACATAGCACTTTGCATTTAGGCCCACTACTTTGGTCTCATCTGACCAGAGCACCTTCTTCCACATGTTTGCTGTGTCCCCTACATGACTCCTGAAAAACTGCAAACAGGACTTTTTATGTCTTTCTGTCAACTATGGCTTTCTTCTTGCCACTCTTCCATATAGGCCAGATTTGTGGAGTACATGACTTACAGTTGTCCTGTGGACAGATTCTTCCACCTGAGCTGTGGATTTCTGCAGCTCCTCCAGAGTGACCATGGGCCTCTTGGAAGCTTCTCTTGTCTTGGATGATGGATTGAACAGTGCTTCTTGAGATGTTCAGAGATATTTTGAGATTGGTTGAGATATTTTTTTATAACCTACCCTGCTTTAAACTTATCTACAACTTTATCCCTGACCTGTCTGGTGAGTTCCTTGGTCTTCATGATGCTGTTTGCTCACTAATGTTCTCTAACAAACCACTGAGGCCTCCACAGGACAGGCGTACAGTATTCCCCTGCTTTTTGGTAAAAAAAATAAAACTTTATAGTGTAAACCCTAAATATGCCCCCAAATATGAACAGTTTAATTTCATTTCAAACTCAGTTTAATGCATTACCCTTAAAGAAAATGTTAAGTTAAACCCATATTCTCCTCTTTCAATTAATAAAAAAGCAGTAATAAAAAAGCAGGGCTTTCAAAAAGAGAAATACTGAGACGATCCACGGGGGAGAATCTGGTCTGGAGCACCACAGACGCTTTAAACGGCAGCAGCAAGGAGAAATAAATAATCAGAATCAGAAAAACTTTATTGATCCCACGAAAATGTTTAAAGACTGTTAGCCCTACCAGCGCGCATTAGCATTAGCAGCGTGCAAAAACAAAGACTTGTATACCAAAGAACGCTGAAATAACTCTCTCTACCCACATGTTTAGACAGGGCACATTTACTAATAGTAAATAAACTGAGATAACTGTAGAAAATTGGGGAACAAATGTTTAAAACACTGAAATACAAAGACAAGACACGGAGCAGTCATGCACACACACGCTCTCTCTCTCTCTCTCTCACTGAGAGAGAGTGTGTTACAAGAGTGTGTGCCTGTGTAATTGCTTGCTCTCTCTCTCTATACTGTTCTCGACTGGCTAATTTCAAACCTCCCACCGCTAAGTTCAGCCGTATTTTACCATTTAAAGACGCACTTTCTATATTTATAGTTATATTTGATATTGAAATGTAGCTGAATTTACGTTCATATTTGTTACAAAATTAGTAAATTATATTTTTCTTGATAATTTAGCTCTAAAAAATAAAAAGTGTATATATATATATATATATGTATAGCTAGCCACAAAAAAAACCCCAAAAAGTTGGAGGATATTTTGTAGTTTCAGCGTTATTGTGGAGATTTCTGCATATTTGTGGAGAGTTCGGTTCTCAGAAAAAATCCGCGTGTGACTGAATCATGTAAAACTGGGGATTACTGTATTTATAATGAGACTAAATTACACACAGGTGAACTCTATTATCAAATTAGGTGACTTCTGAAGGCAACTGATTGCACTGAATTTTATTTAGTGGTATCAGAGTACAGGGACTGAATACAAATGCACGGCACACTTTTCAGATTTTTATTTGTTTAAAATTTTCGTACCACTTCACAATTATGTGCTACTTCGTGTTGGTCTAGCACAGAAAATCTCAATAAAAACATTTAAATTTGTGGTTGTAAGGTGTCAAAATGTGTAAAAGTTATGAATACTTTTTCAAGGCACTGTAAAACTGAATGGGAATTAAGATTCAGCTTAATATATAATTAGGTCCCCAGATCACCTGCAGCAAAAATGAGTGTTGTATGTATTTGACAATAACTACTGTTTTGAAAGTGTGTGTATACATCTGTTTTATTTACACAATTCAAATTTATAGAACTTCATTAGCTTCAGTCTGACAAATGAAACACTTTATGCTGTATTTGTACTAGAATCCCCATTTTTTGCGTTTTTCTTCTCCCGACCATACTCAATGACAAGAGGCTTGTCCAGCAGCCTGTACCCATTCAACATCTCCAAAGCTGCCTGCGCTGTCTCTATATCTGCAAAACAACAAAAAATTAAAAGATGTTAAAAGATATTAAAAGATGAAGGTAATTTGCCAAAATTTCAGAATTGCCATATGCCTTACATGGAAAATTTACACTGTGGCTCGAGTTTCCCGTTATTTCTACAACTCTGATTTTTCTCTGATAGATTGATTGGAACAGATACTTCTTTGTCACAAAAAACATTCATGAAGTTTGAGTCTTTTATGACTTTATTGTGGGTTAACAGAAAAAAGTGATCACTTGGCTCAAGAGAGCCATGATATTATGTTCTTTACAAGTGTATGTAAACTTTTGACCACAACTGTACACACAAACAGAACAAGGTTGTATCCATTCAAGGTTAACAGTACTTTTAAGACAAGATCAGTTTTCCATGGGGGCATGAGCTAATGTGATTTTACTGCAGGACATCTGTAGTGTTTATGAGATGGGATGAGAGTAGATTCTTGATTTATGCGCTGCGTTAATTTAAAAGAAAGAGTGAAAAAATTTATTCATTATTTAATTTACCTCAATAATCAACCTTGCTGTTAGATAAATAGCACACATTCGCTTTGTCTTTACACTGTAATGGGAATACATTTACTCAAACTTACCTCATTCATTTGACCTGTTTGAAGGTACCTGAGGTACAACACATGTATCTGCTTGATATGAGTGGTAAATGCTTCTTGAAGTGCCTCCACAGAATATGATAACATTTTATTGACGTGTTTGCACAGGATAAATATAACTCAGGGTTATTTCTATGGCATCGATTTTATAAGGTAAGAGTTGCTTGAATGAATAATATTAAAATGCCATTCTCTCACCCATATAAAACTGATTTTGCCCAATAATGCTTAATTCAGCCACATGAACAACTTGAGTAAACATATACAAAACAGCAGCATTTACAAAAACCTAAACCAACGACATTTTTACACACAGGAATAACAGATATTACCAGCAAATGTGATGAAGGCTTGGCCCTTTAGTCTTCCTGTCAGTAAACGATACACAATTGGGTTTACGTCATCTTTCTGAAACCTGGAGAAGAGAGACACCAGCTGGGCTAAGGATGCCCGGGGACTCATGTTCTTCACACACAGCACCTAGGCAAAAAAAACAAGTAAATTAACTTATAGCACATGGTTTATGGGGTGCAGTCATTCCACTGAACAAAATACAGCAAATTGTACTCATAAATCTTTCTGTACTAACAGGCATACACTGGTAAAAATGACTAATAAATAGTATTCAAACTATGCTACTACTACTACTACTACTGCTACTGCTACTGCTACTACTACTACTACTACTACTGCTACTACTACTACTGCTACTGCTACTACTACTACTACTACTACTGCTACTGCTACTGCTACTGCTACTGCTACTACTACTGCTACTACTACTACTGCTACTACTGCTACTGCTACTGCTACTACTACTGCTACTGCTACTGCTACTGCTACTGCTACTACTACTGCTACTACTACTGCTACTACTACTGCTACTACTGCTACTACTACTACTG
>JBBPCY010000023.1:3804789-3824432 GCA_037974405.1 Brachyalestes nurse
CTGCTACTGCTACTGCTACTACTACTACTACTGCTACTACTACTACTACTACTACTGCTACTACTGCTACTCCTGCTACTGCTGCTGCTGCTACTGCTGCTACTGCTACTACTGCTACTACTGCTACTACTACTGCTACTACTGCTGCTACTGCTGCTACTGCTACTACTGCTACTACTGCTACTACTACTGCTACTACTGCTGCTACTGCTGCTAATGCTACTACTGCTACTACTGCTACTACTACTGCTACTGCTACTGCTACTGCTACTGCTACTGCTACTACTACTACTACCACTACTAATAATAAAATTATTATTATAATAATAACATCTTTCCAAAAGTCAAGGTCACTTTACAAACAGATGAAACATAGAATAATACACATTACAGTACATTACAAGTATGATACAGTTAACACTGCTTACTGTAATCTGTGCAATGCAGGTACCAGAATGAATAATTAAATATTATTGTTTTCATAAATGTAACATAAAATAATTAGTGTAAACTCCCGGTAAATTCAGAAATGTTATCTTTGCTAAAGGTTAGTTAAAGATTTTGCTGATTCAGTGCAAACTTCAGCCTGCCCATCAGCAACAAGAAAATACAGAGATGCTGCAGGTGCTCAGTTTACAGGTACCACAAGGCATACAAGATGAAAAACAACGTAACTCTACAACAATAATCAAAACAAGCTTGCACTTTTATTATATTTCCTTTTAATTTTTAATAAAGACCTACATTGGATAGCTCTCCGTGCTGGTAGTTCTGAAAACGTGAAATTTTCCTGATGCCCTCCTCCGTCTCCCGGTTGTTCCTAATCTCCTCATCTGAAATCTCCTCTATTCTGCCACTGACAGTTACTGGACCATTCTGGCCCTGCCCAGAAGAACCGGAAAGACGTCCGATCGGTTGGTTCACTGTGATTTTCTGTGGTGAAACCAATCTGTTACATTTTTCCTGATTTTGAGGTTGTGTTTGGTCACTCGTAGTGAAGAGTGGGTCTGACTCATGGCTTACTGACGATTTAGTGCACTCTCCAAAAAGATGTGGTTCATCAGAGTCTTTGTGTGGAAGTGATAAGTCTTTATGACAGGCATCTGTCTGTGTCAAATCAAGTTTATTTGAAGGAGCTGATTGAGGTGAGTCAGAATCCACCGTCATGTCATTTGTCTGCTGGTGTTTTAGGAAGTCTCTGTATAATGTATCCATTGTGTTTGAGGAGGTTGCCCCCTGCTGGTCATTCTGTGAATCTTCCTCTGCAAATGACAGAATTAAGACACAGCACGAAAGGTGAACAAATTCAAAGTGACATCATTTGCCTTCTTAGATCAGGAGGAGTTGTACATGGCATGGATAAAAATATGTGATCCATGATGACTTGCTTAGACATATAGAGAAAGCGGCATCAAACTATGCCTTTGTCTAACCTTGATGGTAAAGTGCAGTTAGGAAGCTACAGCGGTCGTTGCCATGGAAGAGAGCTTTCTCAATCTCCATCTCTCTGCGGGTGAGGGCTCGGCTGGCTGAGAAGCGCTGGGGTCGCGAGAGCAACTCTGCCCGTGCTGCCATCTTGTCTCGAATAACCTGTAGCCGCTTATGCCTCGCCTCTGGAGCTACATACACTCTGCGTTTCTGAGAGAGAAAGAGCAGTAAACACATGCTAATTACAGCTATTCTAACATGAATAACACTTTTTTAACAGACATGAAGATATAGTCTAAAACATGAAGATATAGTCTTTCACCAGCAACAAAGGAAACCTAAAAATAATCAAGTTAGCATTAAGTCAAGTTTATTTATATAGCAATTATATAAATAATTAGACAAAAGTCATTTTGTGTGCTTTATATGAATAGCATAACAAATAAAACAGAATAAAATGAAATTATAAAAAATAAAAAATAAAAGAATGCATAGAAAATTAATAAAAGAAAACTGACAGAGAAACAGAAGTGCTGATATTTAAAAGAAGGTGGAGGAGAATAGTGCCCTGTTTAACAGCTTTTTAAAGCTGGCTACAGCTGGTGCTGGCTACAATTAGGCAAATATTATCATGCCAACTATTCCTCATTATATTTCATTTGCCATTAGTCATTTTAATATTTTTGGGGGAGGCAGCCTTGTAAAGTGTTTCAGATATTACTCCTGGCTGGGTAATGATCATCCTGATATCATTATAAAAAAATAATCTGTTAACAATCTGTTTGGTTTAATTTTTTCCCCTCAGGCATTTTTTCATTGCCTGCAGTAGATGCAATGAAAAATGACTCGTTAAATCCTATTGGTTTAACTGTCCTTAGTCAATAACAGTAGAGAATCCATTAACAGTGCTGTGAAAAATTTTATCTGATTCTCTGCTGCATGTGACAGAACGTGCTTTCAGATTGTACTTTAACAAATTTCATAGAGGAATCTGAACTAAAGCACTTCCATAAAGCTGGGTGTGTTAACATTTTTCTAAAATAATCTGAAAGGTTGATATGATGGAATTTTTAGTTTAAATTATGTCTGCTAAGGGCCTAGCAAGAGGGGGAAAATACTTCTGCAGTTTATATTATTGAGTCAATTTTGAAATCTGAGTTTTTAAGAAGGTCAAACCATAAAAACAGAACAACAGATTTAACTATTTTAAAAGGAAACACTACAGAGCATACAGTTACTTCAAACTGTAAGGATAGACAGATAGAAGTAGGATAAATTTAATTATTAATGTAATGTAATTATCATCAGATTCACCACAGAAGTTATGTATATACATACATTTACATAAAATAATTTATTAAGGCCTACTTAGCTCTGTAAAATTGAAAATGGACTATCTAGTTCTCAGTTTCAACACAGACAGTTATTGTCTGTTAAGTGTCAGCATCAGGTTACTTGTCAGTCATTGCTGATATCCAGTAACACCTCTGACGATGAAATTTACTACCGAAAATGAGGAAACACTTGGCTGAAAACCGAAACATGGAAAGAAATTATTAATATTAAATTATTAAAAGAATAAATCTGTTACAAAACTATGAAAATATTTATTTAGCATTCAAACAATGCACAACATAAAATAAAATTTGAAATAATATATTTTACTTGGCCCCACTCATGAATAGCAAGATAGCTGAAATATTATACAATTAAATATCTAGTTAATAAAACTAGTTAATTCAAGGGTATTTTAATATTCTGAAGGAAGTGCATTAACAAAGTGCATTCAGAACAAGTGCTTTAAAAACTGCTGACAGTTAAAACAACATTCTCTGTAGGCCAATAACAAAATAGTGTATTAAAACAAAGACTGACATAGCCCATATATTAACTGTAATCACTGGAAAACTTTCTTGCCTTTTCAGAAACACAGATGGACTGGGTGTGTTCGAAGGGTCTTGCCTCTTCTGTGCTTCATACTCTGCATGGCGATCAGGACGTTTTGATTTTATATGATAAATTAATCCAGACGTTGAGAAAGTCTTTGTGGATGCACCCCCTCTAGATATTTCAGCATTGCGCGCTTTACAAGCGACTTTCCGTGTGCCTTTCCTAGATATATCGAAATGCGCCCACATGGCAGACATGCTGCCTCTAATCCAAAATGGTGTTTGCAGGCTGCGGTTGTTGATTGCGTCATCACTGTCTCAGTTGTGTTAAAAAAAAAATTTCGGCCGAAAATTTTCGGTAGTCAAATATTCGGTGCATCCCTAATATTTACCTTCCATTCACTCTCTGGCAGGTCCCTGCTCCGCCACAGCTCAATCTCAGCTTCGGTGAGGCCCAGCTCTCTAAGGCTGGCCAGCTCCTTCTCTCCATCCTGCAGTGCCTGGAACTGGGCCAGGCTGCGCACCCCCGCTGCCTGCTCACCGAAAGGCTTGTACAAAGCAGCTGGAGCAAAGCATTTTTTCTTGGCTACACAACTGCAGGAATGAGACAAGAACTGCTTTTAGGTCTTTGTCCAAACCACAGTCATTAGTCATGATTACATGCAAGTTCTTTAGCAGCGTGTGTCATTTGTTTTAGATCTTTTTCAAATGTATACACAAAGAGCAAAGCCAGAAACAAGCCAAGCAGCTACATTGTTCCAGCTGCTCCAAATGTCAGTAGACACTTCTAATGCTGGACCTTCTGAACATAATAAAATTCCGCTAGCTGCAAATGTCAGTAAACAACTTCTGATTTGTGCACTCCATGAACATGCCTCTTAATAAAGTCTTAGTAAGTGGTAGGAATGCAAAAGTTACCGGTCAATGTCGACGTCGGTATAGAGTTGTTGGAGCAGCAGGCTGCGGAGCTGCCTCTGCCCCTCCGTCTCCTGCTCCTCGGGAACTGGGCCATCATCACAAACTTGATGAGTGACCCTGCAGAAATAACAACAAAATCAGAAAGCTCACAAATAAATCTTTTTAAAAATGATGACTTAGAAAATGACTCTTCAATCTCCATGTGGTCAGTGTGACTTTATTTACCGTGATCTTGATAATAATGTCACAAGAAGCTTTTATGAGCATATTGTGCTTATCATGAACAAGCATGACAAAGAGATCATAATTAGACCCGGTTAACTGGAAAAAGGTGCAGTGCATTCTTGGAATTAAGCTTTTTTACTTATTTGTTCTATTAATTTAAATATTGGATTTTTTTGTTTGTTCCAACTTATCAAACATCAGAAAAATGAAATATTGCAATGTATCTGATGGGTCAAGACAACACACAAATCAGCCATAGCATTAAAAGCACCTGTCCCTCTGTATCCACCAAAACAGCCCCAACTTCAAGTCCTGTAAACTGAGAGGTGGGGCCTCTTTGGACTAGACTATTTTGAACAGTACATCCCATGGATGCTTGACTGGATTTACATATGGGAAACAGCCATTAAGAAATAGAGTTGCTATGAATGGGGTGTACTTTGTCTGCAGCAATGTTTAGATAGGTGCTATGTGTCAAAGTAACATCCACATGAATGCCAAGACACAATTTTCCCAGCAGAATATTGCCCAGAGCATCACGTTGCCTCTACCAGCTTCCTGTAATGCATTCTGGTGTCCTCTCTTCCCCAGCCATTAACATGATGGAAACGAAAAGGGAATTACCAAGCTACCCTTCTACCCTTCTGTTGTTACATGGTCCACTCAGACTACCCTTTGCTCTTTAAACACATGAATGAGCCTTGGATGCCCATGACCCTTCTGTTGGTTCACTGACTATCCTTCCTTATACTATGTTTGGTAAGTACTAACTACTACATACTGTGAACACACCACAAGACCAGCTGTTTTGGAGAAGGTCTGACCCAGTCGTCTATCCATCATAACATAGCCCTTGTTAAGGCCACACTGATCCTCATGCTTGCCTCGTTCTCCTTCAATAACTGACTCTTGACTTATTTCCTATTTCATCCCAAAGTAATCAAGTTTATTCACTTCACCTGTCAGTGGTTTTAATGTTAAGGCTGATCAGTGTATTTTAAAAATATACTGTATGATATTATAGTATTATATTTTGCCATATTACCCACTCCTATTACAATTTAATTTCCCTATTTATATATGTATATGGGAAATATTCCATTTTTTGTAATCATCAGAAATCACAACCCACTTTTCTAAACCAGTTTTTCAAGCTGATTTCAGATCTGCTTTCAGTTTTTTCAGTCATATCAACTTTTTGAATTATGAGTAATATTAGATTTGCAATAGACTTGCATGTATTTTTTATTAAACCGCAGGCACCAATCAAGTAACTGTTTCAATATTTTCAGTGTGAAGTCAGATAGGCGCAGACTGTGGTGACACACATATAATGATCAGTGTCAGTCAGCTCCACTGTTTCTTCAAAAACACTTAGCATATAATTATTATATGCTAATTATACCAACTATCATGCAGTATATAACTAGCTTCATCGTGCTAGGGAAAAACTAAACATGCATTTGAAATCAGCATGAAAAACACTACAAAACTCACATAAACTTATCTTTGATGATTTTGACCTGTTGACTTGTGTAATTACTCAAACAAACAATTCACACGGTAGTAGAACTTATAGCTCCAAATGGCATTAGTTGTAATCAACTTTGTAAACAGATACCAATTTTTTTTAGGTTTACTTTTTAGGAGTAGCCTAATTAAAATTGCATTAAAGTATTGAGCAGAAGCCCATATCTAGTGAAGTTTGATACATTTTTCAAACATTACACAGTGACAGGCAATAATCACAGTATTTCAGCCGGATGGGAGTGAACCGTGACACACCTGCCTCACCTATATTCATGCCACTCACACACCCAATGACTAACTGACAGACTGAATACTGTAAATGTCATGTAGATCTGCTCTAACTTGCTGATCTTAAAAGCCGTGTACATTCATATCAACCACCCAAAGAGTGCTGCACTTCTACCTATAGCTCAGAATTTGCTTATGTAATGTTTCACTTGTGCTTAAGTAACTACACTGATCTTGCCATGTCACTCAAGTCAACATGAATATTAAATGAACATGAAGTTCCATGATCTGTGATGACATAACTCAATTCTGGAAAATAAGATCCCTACCCAGCCTAAACTATGATGGAATTTCTCTCTATTTACCTTTTAAAAAGATTCTTCAGATCGATGCCACAGGGTTAAAACTACTTTTGGTTGCTTTAAGAACCTTTCTGGAGATGGTTCATCAAAGACATATATTTTGCAGCACAAAATGCAAAGGTTCTGTATTATTGTTTCGTGACGACAGGACACAAAGGCTTCACAATTTATAAACAAACAAACATTTCCAGGATGCAAATATTTCATCAGTACAAATGAGCAATTCAAGTTTCACAGAAGTTCAGGAGGATTTGCTTTCCTTTTAAGATTTTTCTAAAGGCCTAGCTGCTAAAATGTTGAACCACCAGATTGTATCCAATAAAGACTGTTCAATTTTCTTTGTTTACAAATTTTACAGTCATAGATTAATGACTGAGCTTTTAAATGTGCTCCCTGAAGACATTTACTGTTGGTTCTGGCAAAGTATTATTTGATGTAGAGAAAGAACATGGTCTCAACATCTAATTTTTCTGCTTAAATCAAACAAATTGTTTTTAAAAAATTGGTGAAAGTACAGTCAGTTCTTATATGCCTAAGTACAATGAAAAGATTTCACATACTGTGCAGAACTAAATTCAGTTGACCAGGTCTAGCTATGCTAAATTCTCAACTGTTAAATTTTCTTTACATGTATACAATATACACAATATGTTTGGAAAATAAATATTGACATAATTAATCACTATAGCAATAAATATTGTCATATTGCCCACACCTACGGCAGTAGTTAAAAAGCCTTGCACCCCAAACACTTTCAGCTCTCCTGGTTAGAGTGCATAGACAGAGGACCCGAGGGAAAACGAGATATAAAATGTAATATGATACGTCTGACTATGCCATTCCTGACCTTGGCTACATTTTTTTAGTCTTTACGTAAATTGTCATGTAATTGTCATGATAAGTTTTCAAGGTGTAACCCATGAAACTATCATGGTCCTCTCTAAATGCATGCAAATGTTAATAAAGGGTCTTAAATTCAGGGGCCTAAACTCCATTCAGAGACCAGCACTAGACAGTTTAATGCCACCAATTCACACATTTTAATAACAACACAAAACACCAAGAGATGCGCTATCTCTAGAGGTATGCTAGGCCATAAATACAAGCAATCATCGCACAGAACAAAATGTAAGCAAATGTGACAAGTCCAACACCTCTTCACATGCACATCTGCCACTACAGTCATTATGGTTGAAACTTCCTGCTGTCATGACAGGCCCTACTCTCTGTCATCACAAATGCATGTCCCCACAGACATAAACAGTTAAATGCACAGTATTATCTCTATTGTAGTGTAATGGATAATATGTTAAATATATTCTCATTTTTTCTGTTTGGTATGACTTTATTTTGGAAAACTTTATAGGTTCTTGCACTCATTCCTGAGACAAGTGTTCGGTGGTGCACACACACACACACACAGCTTTGAGTAATCTCCACAGAAAACCATTTACTGCAGAATGCAATTATCTGAAGAAGGAACACAAGCCTGAGGTCACCGTGCCCATTGCTCAGTGTCAGGCTGAGCTCTACAAGCCCCTCACAATTGGGCTGTGGAACAGTGCAACTGGGTTCTCTGGAGTAATAAAGTTACCACACTTTTGGGATTTGGAGTGGTGATCCAGAGCTAATCATGCAACATCAATAACTGGGATTAATGGAGTACTGTATACACCAGCACCAAAACAAATGACATATAGGCAAGACACTTAAATTAAGGACAATAATGAAAGGCAGTGGAAAACTGTGTCTGCTGTCACTATAGTAGTTCTAGTAGTACTTTAGGTTTAAATCCATATTAACAACAATAGTTATGTCATGACAAAAGGTATATTAAACAAAATAAATGAGTTGAAGACAAAATCAATAAACAATCTAAATATTATCCATAAAATCAATATTTGATTAAAAAAATTAAAAACATTTTGGTACCTTATTAAAAACATCTTCCAGACTATTTGGGCAGTTAGGCCTAAATCGTTGCCTTGAGTTCTGCTGTCACTACAACGTTTCAATTAACACAACTAATGTTTACATTACAGTCCAGACAGGGAAGATGAATCCCCGCTCCCACCCAACAAGATAATATGAATTCAAATTATCTGCTGTACACATAACACGACATGTCAAGTACTAATATATACAATTTTCTCAGTTTTGTAGAAAATAGTGCCTCTGCTGCTCAAATGCCAAACTGTGAGATGACCATTAACTGAGCTACATGGTGAGACAAATCCTACCGGAACAACTGTAGCATTACACAGCAATTTCATTACACAAAAGCTAAAACATGCCACATATTTTTTAGCTTTTGTAGCTGCCAAAACGTAAAACACTGAACACTTTACTCTTCCATCATGCTTACCGCTTCATTGCTGCCAAAACAAAGCCACTTCCTATCCTTGGCGGAAGTGTTCTTGTTGGAACAAAGCAGTCTGGGATATGTAGTTCACAGTGGTATGAACAGTGAAAGTGATGTACTAAATAATAAATAAACAAATTAATGAATTAATGAATGAAGGCTTGGAACCTGACGATATAGATTGTTATCAAGCAAATATAGATCGAGGATAAAGAAACTCAAAAGAAACAGAAACTATTTTTTAAAATCTATAAAATTGTCGCCACAGTATATTTCTGCAGTGCTGTCTTATCTATTAATCAGTAATATTTAGCTCAATAATATTAATAATATAATCAATAATATTTTGTTAACTATAGTAGTTATCTAAATTTACTTACTTTATAGTAATGGTAGTGTTATTGCAGTTTTGTTGAGTAAATTATATTTATCTGATATCAGATAAAATACAGCCGTTGTGAAAGGGTGTGACCATGACACCCATCACTGGGGCGTGGGGTGTGTAGGTGAGTGTATATGTGTGTGTGTGTGTGTGATTGTGTGAGTGTGTATGTGTGTGTGTTTGGGGGGACACACAGACACACACATACAAATAGTAGTGACACCAAGTACTCAGTCAGGAACATCTCCAATCACTGCTCTTAAACACATTTGCACCTGTAAAGGGGCTTTTGTGATGCATGGCTCTCCTGATGCTTTTACATGAACGTGAGTTACTTTAAACTGAAGGGAAATTTGATGGCGACTCTCACTTTACACTCTACCTCAGCTCTCAGGGCAATAGATCATCACATTGTGATATCGACATTTTAATATTACCTTCTGTCTTATCAATGTATCAGATAAAGATCATTCATGAAATAATGGTCAGTAAATTGTGTTTTGTTTATGTTAAAAGGAAATTTCACCACATGCATAATTCAGTCATTAAGATGTAAACAAAGTAGAACAGAGAGTTCTGATGTGGCTTGGTGCATTGCAGAGACACACACTGACTCAGATTTATTTACAGTGGTGGTGATGGGAACCAGGGGCTGCAATGTCTAGAAGTCCAGTATTGCCATTTTTATTTGTATTTTTAAGCCTTCAATCGAAAATGACCAGTGATCCTACATGTCTTTTATGATAAAGGTAAATGTAATTAAATAAAAAAAATGCAATAATACACAACTCTGGGGGGGACTATTTTGTTCTTAAAGCACCTTACATGTACCTCTCCATCAACAATGGCTTTAAGTAACAAGGAGATGTTTCTGTCACAAAAGCTGTGAACCTTTTTGAATCAGCCGGTCTCTGTGGAATGGGGTACTTTTGCATCTGTTGGCTCTGATTTACTTATTTTAATCATTACCACCGTAACCATTTAATTATGCAGAATACTGAAAATACCGTTTACTAATACTAGTAAAACAGTCTGACTGTAATAAACGACATTATATGGACAAATGTATTGGGACACACATCCTAATTCTTGAATTCAGATGGCCCCTTCACTTCCAGTGAAGGACAGTCTTACTGCTTCAGGAAGACATTCTGCTTCCAACTTTGTGGACACAGATTGATTAAGGTCCTATTCCAGCATGACTGTGCTGCAGTGGTCCATAAAGACATGACTGGAGGAGTTCTGTGTGGAAGAACTGAGTCCTGACCTCAAACCCAACCTGCACCTTTGGGATGAACTGGAACGAGATTGTAAGCCAGGCCTTCCCGTCCAACCTCAGTGTCTGACCTCATAAATGCTCTACAAAATGAATGGGACACAAATTCAGCACAGAAACTCGTTATATCTGCAAAGGGGGAACCAACTCCACATTAAAGTCGAAGTATTTGAATGCAACGCTCAGGCGTCCCAATACTTTTGTCAATAGAGTGTTGATTAAGCCATTATTTATAAAGCAGCTTTATTGATGCTTGAAAGCTGAATGTGTCTTAGGACAGTGTACATCAGTTATATTTAAGGCAGCTATTTATTACTTGAAAGCTGAGTTTATCTCAGGTGCTCTTGAGCTGCTCTGGAGAAAGCGAAAGAACATCCTGTACGTGCTGACGTCAGTAGGTGAGGCAGCAGGGTGGGTTCAGTAAACCATGCAAGGGAAAAAAGAGGGGGAAAGAGAGAGAGGGAGAGAGAGAGAGAGAAACATGGCGATGATATTGAAAAGCTGCGAGCAGGCGAGGGTCGAGCCGAGAAGAACCAGGCTCTGCTGCTGCCGGTCCGAGCGGCTCTGCAGCCTCTGACTGACGGAGCGGAGGGGTGGGGCCGCAGGGTGGGGTCATAGGCAGGGGAGAGGCGGAGGAGAGACGAGAGCTTGAGAGCCCAACCCTGAACACGGCAACAACACACACACACGCACCGAAAGACGCTCTGGGGAGAGGGCAAAGCGGATTTTTTTTCGACGCCAGGGACATGATTCGTACCGCTCGCTGAGACGACGACCCCCCTTCCAAAAATTTCTGATCAGAAAGGTGAAAAAAATTGCCATTTACTGAAACACACCCAGCGACCCCCACCCTCCGCCCCTCTCCACTCCACCCATAAAACCACCGCGCCCGAGTAGAGCCACCGAGATGCACACGGAGACTCGAAATAAGAAAGTAAGTCCATTTTCTGTATTTGTTTATTAACTGTCACTGAGTCGTCCAGACTAAGTCGAGTTGACTAGTTTTGAAATTTTAGCCGTTTCTGGTGCTTGAGAGGAAAACCGAGCCGCCGGTGTTTCCTGCCGGGCCCGAAGCCGAGCTCCCCTTGCGCCCGGCCCTGCTTGGCCCTGGCCCTGGCCCGAGCTCCAGGCGGGAGACCCGGCTTCGGCTGGCAGGCTGGCCGCGTCAGGGCAGCTGCAGCTCGTTGACTTCACAGCAGCGTCCCCCTTGTATCCAGCCACAGATTCTGGCTCTCCCAGTCAGCCGAAACGTTAGAGAAGTTAGAAGAACCGACCAACAAAGTTTTTTCCTGTCGACAAAGCCGGTGAGAACGAACTGTGCCGGCTAGATAGGACCAGGCTCGGCCGGTCCTCGTCCTGTCCTTTTTGGAGCTGATGATGAAGCCCCCAATGCAGGGCAGGAAGGAAATACAGCCAATGCAGCTAGCTAGTAAGGCACCATCTTAGTTTCTTAAAGTGACAGGGACCTGAGAGAACTGCGTGGATAGGTTACTACACTTTGTTTGGCATCTTCTTGGCTCCTTTAGGCATTTTAAACCTGCTGTGATGAAGCCCAACACTTACCTGTCTTCACATTTCCTCTTGTTTTGATGCTTGGGGAGAAGTTTGTCTTCAAAGTGGCTTTTTGTTAAATCTATGAGGATCATTCTGGTGGCAGTAAGTCATTGTGACTGGATTTGGGACGCAGATACTGATTTTAGATGTACCTTAAGATCTCTAGACTTGACAAGATGCTGAAAGTCAGGACCAGTTCAGCCGTCACAGGCGTGGGTTTGGGTGGGCATCACTTGCAAACACAGGATTTGCATGTCTTGAATGTTTCACAGCCTATATAATGGAATTAATGTCTCCTGGCAGGTTTCAAAGCAGAGACACATTTATCCTAACCCACCTTCTATTGTGCAGGTCTCAGTTAAGGTAGGGCTTTGTGTCATAACAACGAAACAGGTATTTGTTGTCTTACAGTTGTAGGTGCAACACCCTGAGCCCAATTAAAACGGGCTGGTGTCATCTGTAAGCAGGCAGGACCTGACTTTGGTGGAGCTGGGGAGGTGAGCAGAGTGGACGGCTGCCATTGGAGAAGCTGGGAGTGCTCCCGCCTGGGTGTGCCCAACAGCTGGCAATCATTAACCACTGTGGACAAACTTTGGTCAAACTAGTTAAACACTCAGTGCCCGTCTGCTGGTCCCAACCTTTGGGTGTTGTCAGGGAGACATCACACTGGGTTGGCGTCACGGGTCGAAGTGTCTGCTGGCCAGCCCAGCAGGTTGGTAAAGGCCAGTTATGAAGGGGAAGGCTGTTTTAGACATTGAGACTGTTAGGGTCTGTCGCTGTCCTAGGGTGGACGGCTATTTTTAGATGCCCGGGTGCCATGTCTTGTCTACAGTACCATTCTCACTGGGTGTGACCAAGGCTGTGTTTTTGCAGGGAGGTAATGGTGCTGACTGAGGGTTTGAAGCCACACCTTGCAGTTTCTCTCCCTCCATCCCTCACTCCCTCAATCTTCTGTTTTGTTTACATCTTTTCTGTGACTCAGGCACACCCCTAACCTCTTCTCAGGCTTAGTGAATTGACATCAACGGTACTCTGAAAATTAAGGGTACAGAATTTGGTGATGCTGTAGAAGAACTCATCTTGGTTCCTTGAATTTGGTGGATTGTTCTGTGTGGTACTATAGTTTTGTGTTGTTTTAACCTTTTTTAAAGTTTAAGAACATCCATGCAATTTCTTTGGGAAACTACAGTTAACTAGCCTAGTTGTTTTGTAGTTTTGTTTTTCTATAACCACACATCAGAACCACAGCACCATTGAGAAATCTTTATTTTCAAAAGTGTAATCATTATACTAGCTGGATCCCTGTACACAACACTGCACCACTCAATACTAGGGGTAGTAGTCAGTTGCCTAATCTGCAGACACTGAGAAATTTCAACACAAGTAGGCCTGAATAAATACCCTTAGACCTTGACCCCTTCTTCAATGCTGTTGTCAGTCTCTTCCTTTCCACTGTATGCATAATGACGTTACAAATACAGGTTAGTAGGAAAAGCTCTCTAGGGTGAAACAGTATTCTCCACAAGTGTGAAATTCAGGCCTGCTTTTTATGATCTGGTAATACCAAGTCATAAAAGATAAAAAGGTTTTTCACACAGTTGAGTGTAAAATCTCCATGCTTCCATGCAAAGTGTAGCCTGGGGTCAGGTTTTACACCTGCAAATCTAAAGTTATTGTTCACTGCACGAGGTCACAGTTGGTACTTCGAGGCCTAGACAACATGAATCTTGGTTACAGTGAGAAGAATATTTTTCAGTGAAATCATCTGTAACAAGCAAGCAGTTCTGTCCTGTTAAAGTGGTGACTTCCCGTGGCCTGCTTCAGCTGCGTGGTTGATAGACGAATAAAGAAAACACGAAGATTGACCATTCTAAGACTCATTAAAATAGCCATGGATTTTGTATGGATTATTAAAATTAACATTGTTTAAGGTAGCAGATGTTAAATTGTTACAACAGAGGCCTACTGTTCGCTCCTCAGACCAAACAGTCCATATATGGAAATTAAATTGCAAAAAACAGCCTATATTTAAATTTACAGGTTTCAATCAGCCCATTTACATATTTCCACATATTTAGCCTACAACAGTTTAGCTTTGCCCACTCATTTTGAAGTTATAAGAAGTGTTTCGGCCCAGACTGCTTTTTGAAAGTGACAATTTGTGTCATACGTGAACACAGCACACAGTGTGAACAGTGTGAAATTCTTTCTCTGTATTTAACCCAGTCACCAAGTGAATTAGTGGGCAGTCAGGAACACAGCGCCTGGGGGGCAGTGTGTGGGGACGGTACCTTACTTAGAGGTGCTTAGCAGTCTTGGGCATCGAACCCATGACTTCCTGATCGCAGGGTGAACGCCCTAACCACTAGGACACCAGTTGCCCCGTATCAGTCTTAAAGACACAGTAACAAAAATAGCCTGTTTAGAGCATACAGAGAGGTTGGAAAATGCTATGAATATTATAAAAAGCAAAAATTGAGTAATTTGAGTCCTTTAACAACCTTCTTTTACAGTGACCTCCTGTATTATTATTTTGCCCTGTTTCTTCTTGTTGTAGTTTCCCTCAAATGCCTGAGGTACCCTCTCCCTTTTTCACACTTCATCCCCAGCATGATAAGCTTATCTGAATTCATTGTGCAAGTGCTGTCTAGACTACGCAGGTAAGGAAACTGCTCTGTGACCTGGGTCTTTGTCCTTTAAGAGACCCACCTTATGCATTATGCTGAAAAAACAAACCTGTTTTAAACATTTAAAGTAAAGCTGCAAAATATCTATTACGATAGATGGTTGCAGTTATGCATCTGAGGCTGCCACTAAAATCATTCCATTTTGACCACCCTGACTGACCAGAATCTTTCCACATGAGTTTTTTGTGTTAATGAATCTGTGCAGTTATGTGATCCAATAAACACGTTTCCACAATTTTCCACTTACCCCAGATGAGGTTGCTGAGCCAAGATAAAAATTGAGTTCAAATTTTGTTTCTGTATTTGAGAACTGGAACAAAGAGGCTAACATAACTACTAGTCATGGGCCAATCCACGTTTTTCCACTTCCGGTCTGATTCCGATACATGACTGCCGATACTGATACAGATTCCGAGATAATACATCTTTTTTACTTTAATAATAGTATGATTTTGTTGAAATTGTGCTGTTGTTAGTAAGGTTACATCACAGAATAAATAAACTACTAAGCACTTATTAGATGAGAAAAAACTGTATACAACTACTTTGAATTTAAAGGCATTCCAAAGGTATTTATTTGTCACATTTTCACGAATAAGAACGAGACTAAATGTGGTTTACAAAATAAAAACTGCTAAAATGTCTCTTCATTTCCTGTCTGATAGGGAGGGGATAAAAAAAATAAGGGAAGCTCAACCTTAGTTTTGAACGCCATTACGTCCCTAAACTGTGAAGCCAAAAGTATTGGGACGTAGGGCCATTCAAGTGCCAGGGAGAGAGAAATGACACACACACACACTCACACCCACACAAAGTCTCTCGCACAGCATTTTGACAAGCAGCCTTTCCCATATCCATGCAAAAAAGGTTTTTCCTAAATTGTTCGAATTTGGTTGTGTAGACTGTATTTTGTTCAGTAATAAAAAAAATATTCAGGTAAGTTCAGCAATGCCTTTGCTATGGACATATGTTACCCTTTCAAAAACAGTTACATTTAAATTTACAGATCAACTTATATACCACAATATATACCGTCTACCGTCTATGGTTCAATTTATATCGCAATATGAGTTTTATGTCATATCGCACAGCCCTAACATGAATTTGGAAACACACATGGGCAGAGTGTAATCTAACCACTTCTGTATTTAAGGTGGACTGGCCGAGTTACGAGATGCCCAACTTTAGCCTCGTCGTGTTTTGAGAGAATCATCTAAATAGTTAAAGTATTATGTCCATTTTAGCAACAACAACTGTGTAAAAAAAAAAATCAAGTGCAAACGAATACTTTTTAAATTATGTGAATTCGGAAACACAACACAGACAGAGTGTAATATAACCACTTCAGTATTTAAGGTGGACTGGCCGAGATGCCCAACTTTAGCCTTGTAGTGTTTTGAGAGATAGAGAGAGGGAGAGAGAGTGACATTTTACCATATAGCTGAATGCTGTGGCGACCTTTTTTAGACAACAGGGTCTGTTTCCACAGACCACCTAAGGAGTAGCATACAGTGGCATAAAAACCCTGGCATCTTAACATTTTGGAGTTTGTTCATGTATTTCAAGCATCAGCGTTTAAAACCCAGCCACAAGTCTGCCACCTTTGTTTGGGGCTGTATATGGTTTGACTGTATATGGTAGTGTTAGCCTGTAGTTCTAAACTTAAGAAGCAAAACTTAGGAAACGTGTCTTGGTTTCGCTGAACCATTCCATTAACCACGTGCCATCAATGGCTCACTTGTGCGTTTGTAATGTAGTGCAAAGTATCTAATGATTACAGATGTTTACCAATGTAACTGCAGTGTGGCATTCAAGGTTTGTAGGGTTGGGCTATATAATTCATTATCACTGCTACTTATTGTGACGTTATTGGGCCATATGGTAATATTAAAGTGCATGTTGTCTAAAATGAGTGACAAAAATGCTGAATTCATCTTCTGTGACCAATCTGAAATACTGTCATTGAGAACTCAGGGTATGGACTGAAATGACAGCTGTAGGTGCACATTCTTTAATTTTTTTGGTCACAGGCCTCAGGTAGATGCGTTTCTGCATGTGGGCGTGCTGGCAGGGTTGCAGGCTTCCTCAACATTCAGCTTTTGTTTAATAACCATCTTCCATTTTGGAGTAAACACACATCAGTTGCTGGAAAATGCAAACCCATGCGGCATTGGTGTGGAACATAGACAATGAAAATTACCTTGAAACCAAAAGAGGGCGTTTTTATTTGTCTGTGGGATGAAATGTGTGAATTTGTGTAGTAAAGTGGTATTCGTATTAAAGCCACTCAGTATGAAAAGTAAAAGCCCTCACTTGAGTGGAGGGTTTTTCCTCTGTGAACTCTGGTAAAAGTGCCGGTCGTTAAGGGTGCCTTGTACGCATAAACCTTTTTCTTGAAAGTCTCTCTGTGTCAGGCCTGTGGTTCATCACAGACTGAATAGTGGCTGAAGGCGGAAGTGATGAACATGCAGGAGATATGATCAAGGGCTGTAGCGTTTGCTTTTGTAGGGGCAGCCTGAGGAGAGGTGCGTGTGTGTATGTGCCCATGTTGAGGCTTTTTCAAAAGCATGTTTGAGGCTGGAGGAAGTATGAGAAGGGTTAATGGAGCTTTTGCTGTGTTGTGTGGTTTAAAGGAAGTGTGTATTTTTTTTCCCCCTCCCTAGTGCTGGAATGGGTGGGGATGGGGCTTGCATGGGTGGGGGCTGTAGAGCTGAAAGACTGTAGAAGTGTGTGTGAGTGAGGGAGTGTGTTTGGTGGGGGGGGATGTGTGGGGGGGTATTGTCCATGTCTCCCCAGATTAGAGGCGATGTGACAGAATGACCCCCTACCATTGCAGCACAATCATTAACCAGGGAAAGAATCTCGTCCCCATAGCAACCCCTGCAGTTCTGCCAAACTGCCTGCATGGAGGGAAAAAAAGGAGCGGAGGTGGAGGGGGTGGGGTGCTCAAGGGTGGAGAGGGTGTGTCTGAATGTGTGTGTGTGTGTGTGTGTGTGTGTGTGTGTGCGCGCGCAGCTATTGATGTTGGATGCAGCTAGCAGCATACAGCAGACTTTTTGAGACCAAGTGAGTTACTAAATCAGATACTGGCCCTGTTTGTATGGCCCTTTTCAAATGAATGTGTGTTGTTTTCACAGGCCTCATGTCATAAAGGCCTAAAGTGCCCAAAGGGTGTGAATGTTGATATTCTTTTTGTTCAATATGGGGGTCATCCATACACACTATAAATTGAATACCATTAGATTTTATGCCATGGGAAATATGACCTCAAAAACTTCATTTTGTTATTTTCATGTCAGAACCACCACAGAACCACTATAGTACTTTTTTCATTAATGAGACATGTCAATATGAAATACTCTTTCAAAGTTTCAAAGTGTACTGTTCACTTTTCTGTCCATACAGGTCTTGTTTAGAAGCTGAAAATCTCATTCGGATTTTGCTGTTTTTGTGATGTCGCAAAAAGGAGCACGTTCATGCTGAAGTAATAGGAATTGTAGAGCACGACCTTAAGAGCTGGGCATTCTGACTGTATTTATCGTTATCATGTTCAGTGGCACAACTAGTTCTTTTTTTGTCTATTCCAGTGTATCTTTAAAAAAAAATATATTGACATTTAGTGTTTTGTGGAAAAAACAGCGTTATGATGATACGCTTTTTTCCATGACTCCCACTTCCCACATAACCCACGGAAACATCAGTAGCAGACAGTAGGAAAAATATATAGGATGTGGGCCCTTTAAATGTTAAATAGCGGTTGCATAATTTAAAGATACTGTACTAATTATGGGTGAAAGAATTCAAGGAAATATTATGATATCGCAGTGCAAAATAGGACCATATGCATCATTGACATATGACTATACACAGTGGAGAATAAGCAGTATATTAATATTTGGTGTATTTGCATTGTTTACAGTGTTAATCCAGCACATATGTCGTTCCCTGTCCCCCATCCTACTTAATTAGCCATTTTCTTCATTTTGTTCTAAATGTGGATTATAATGAATGTATAATGAATGGTTTCAGTTTTACTTTTGTTGTTTATTTGTTGAGTGAATCGAACCGTGAGCCCTGAATGTGTTGACTAATGTTGTACCTCCATTACTATTGAAAGTCTTTTTGTCAGCTCTTGTTTTGCCAGTTGGACTAGCACAATGAAAGCCTGAATTTCATTTCATACGCCTTCATTGTATTGTATAACGGTGTGAAAAAAGCAATGCATATCACGACATGCAGGTGTGGTTACACCCCTACTAAAGACTGAAAATAGTGTGTTTTCCTCTACCACTGTTCTTCCATGGAAGTCTTGTCAGCTCAGGTATGTTCTGTGGGAATAGCAGCATGTGCCCCCATGCCTCTGCGGCTGAGATCACATGGTCTTTCTCTCTCTCTCCCTTTCTTCTTTGCTAAGTTGTTCACGCTGTCTCACTCTTTCAGGACGATTCTGCTGCCGACATGAGTCTCTGTCTCTCTTGTGTGCTCTTTCTCTTGCTTTTCTCTAGAGAGTGGAGAGAGAGGGAAGAGAGAGAGAAACTTCCTTCCTGTCTCGGGTGCTAATCCGCCTCAGTGTCAGCGGAGGGCTTGTGAAAAAAGAAAGTGAGCTGATAAATACAGTCTCTATGATATTTTGAGGTTTTATTGTCCAGGAAGAGTTTGCACTAGTTCGCAATCGTGACTTGGTGACAACAAAAAAGTTTTCGTATTGGGGATTTAGGCAAAGGCGTTCATGTCTTTGTGTACCTTCTGAATTTAGGCTTTGGAGGGCTAAGTTTTGTTTGGGCCCAATAAGCAAGTGTGAT
>JBBPCY010000023.1:3845301-3858465 GCA_037974405.1 Brachyalestes nurse
TTTGGAAGCGAGTACTTCAGTACTTTAACTGAAGTGAAATGTGACTGTATGACTTTCACTTGTATTGGAGTAACATTTGACTAGTGGTCTCTGTACTTTCACTTAAGTAACGAAGTTAGCTACTTTATCCGCCTCTGCAAGTGGGCTCTCTTGGACTCCCTGGTACCGGTGACTGTGGCATCAATTCCTGATGGTTTGGCCAACAGTTGCACGGCTGGGGAACCCACACCTGGTGATGCTGGACATTCTAATACTAAGACCACCTGCAAACACGCTTTTGAAAGGAATTATGTGAAGAAGTTTTCTGTGGAGATGCTGGGGTTTGAACCAGGGGCCTCCTACATGCACTCTACCACTGAGCTACATCCCCCGCAGAGCTAATTCCATAAAGTTTTCTAGGTGTGCCACAGTTACTAGAGAGAGGAGGACACCTCAGTGCCGTTTGAGCTTTCAGTTAATGTTGCAAACGTTCTAATGTTCTAGCATATGGACTTGAGAGAAGCAACTTAACTGCTTGTATTAAACCGAAATTCCAATTTAAAGTCAACATCTTTTGTTTAAGATGGAAAGTATCTCACTGGTGTTGGAATACAATCTTGGATCTCCATTTGTAGATGGTCTTAAAACCAGCAGACTTTTATATTATTGCAGTTTCGGGAGAAATAGACAAAGGTGTACATTAACCTCCATTATAAATTGAGAAGGTGTTTTGGTTTTCCTGTAAAGCTTCCATTCTGGAGAGGAGATGTACTGCTGGGATGCAAACAGCATGGGGGCCCAGGCTGAAATGAGGTCAATGAAGTCAGTGGTCTCCAGCGTCACGTCAAGATCTGAAGGAGGGGAAGGTTTGTTGGAGGAACAGCATGATAAACAGCAAGGTCAGTGGCCAGAGGGCCTTCAGTGGAGCCCCCTGAAGGGTGAGCATGTGAGTGGGAACGTTTTATCCGGAACCAAACATGTTAAACGCTTTTAGTCAGCCTAAGGCAAAGCAATCAGAATTGAACCCTGGGGTGAATATTTTTCCCCCCTTCCGCTTGACTTCAGAGCCATCGATTCCAACAGAAAGACAGCGCCTGAGCAGAAACAGCCAAGCAGTATGGCCTGACAATTTGACTGTTATCCAGAAATACACACATTATCACACAACAAACTCTTGTGATTTTACAAGTGTCAGAATGTAAGAAATGGGAAAATGTACAAATATGAATAAATATGGATATGTCCAGTTATAAATGCCGGTAACTGGTAAAAGGTTAAGCAAAAAAAAATGCACAAATACAGATAAAGGCCCTGTGTCACGAAGCACACACTCCAATCCTCTGTAAATTACACCAGTATGGGGTATTGAGCACAAGGCCACTGTCACCCTCTAGTGGTGAGGACAAATATTACATGTCAGAAGGCGAGAAAACACAGCTAGTTTTCTCCTTTTTGAGCTTAAGCGTTATTTTTTATTATTTTCCTGAAATCCTCTCATAGTATAGTTGCTTAGTTTTTGGAAACGAGGAGGAAACACGCTTTTGAAAGAAAGTTTGGGATAAAACGTTTTCCTGTGGAGATGCCGGGGATTGAACCCGGGGCCTCATACATGCAAAGCATGCGCTCTACCACTGAGCTACATCCCCTGACTGACCGCGCCACTGAAATAAGCGCTTATGAAGACGCAGTTTTATATTTTATTCAACTATTCAAGAAAACTATAAAATTGAAGCATTATTATTAATTATTTATCTATATTATCTATACGTGTGTATATATACATACATACATACATACATACATACATACATACATACATACATACATCTTTGACTAATATTTCCATGGCAAAACATAAGGAATCAGGAATATATATATATATATATATATATATTGCTGGGAACAAGCATTTGACCCCTTCCTGATTCCTTATGTTTTGCCATGGAAATATTAGTCAAAGATAACCCAAGTCTACACAGTTTTGAAGTGATCATTGTATTTATTAAGGAAAAAACTATCCACTCCTACATGGCCCCATGTGAAAAAGTCATTGCTGGCCTTGTAAAATCATTCTCATCCTCCTCGGCATCATTACACACACGCACACACTCAGCCATACACACAATTTGTGTTTCTACACAGACAACACTGGAATGAGAGGCAAATAGTGGAGTGAATCAGTTTTCTTTTCTAATTCTAAAGGTCTTCTGGTCTCAGGGTGTGGCTGGCTACCACACCCTCTCTCTGCCGGGCAGGGCTGCAGGCTCTGGCATTAATATCTCCCTCGGATGCCTTGCCCTCACACCCTTTCTCTCCGCCTCCTCCAGTTTATCGTCCATATCTGTTCTTTCACACCCCACCCTGGAGATGTGGGCCAGGCACCTCACAGAGCAAATAAACAAACAGCCCTGCCCAAACAAACAGATTCAACCATGGCAGGGGTGCCATACCTTAAAGAGGTGATTTGAGAAAACAGAGAAAACTTTTCCCCCCTCCTTACCAAATATGTCAATCAACCAAGACATGTTTTCTTTGTCAGTTGGTTAAAATGTAATGCAAGCTTATAGCCACTGGGTTGATAAATCATCACACAGGTACACTTTCTGACTGACTTTACTGCATCATACAACTAAAGACATTAGCAGCCAAATTTTCATTTGTACTTGTGTCCGAACATAAGCAAGTCTTCTCTGTCAGCTTACTTAACTTTACATAGTTTGAAGGAATGTATGATGATTTAAGTGTATGTTTTGCACAATGCTAAGCGATGTGGCGACGTAGCTCCAGAATACATTTGGCACATTTTGGTGATTCCAGTAGCCTGGTGTTTGACATGGTCAGTAGAGAGGTGCTGTATTGTCTGTTAGCGTTGGTTAGTCAAACTGACTTCTTCTTTATTGTTGGAAAACGGGAGCTGTGATTTGTCAGAAGGAGGTATCTGAATGCCATGTGTTGGCTTCACTTGAGCTTATAAACGTAGGACAGTGAAGCTTTTGTTGCAGGTCTGTTTTATGGCAGTTTGCAAGGAGAGGCAAGTAATTCAAGAATATTTATCTACAAAAAAGATATTTTCAGTTTACCTTAAGGTTATTTTCTGGGGATGTGATCAAATGTACAGTCGTGAACTGACATGCAGTTGTTAAGAAGTTTATTTTATTCTTTTTAATAACCTGTAGAATTTGGCTAAATCTCTATTTGTACTGTCGTTCATGAACACACACACTGCTCTGAGCTTGTTGACAGATTAAACATTTCACAGCTGTTTGTGATGGGCTTAATCATATATAAATTATTCATATAAAATGTAAACATTGCATGCACTGTTGGTTACGTCACAACATGACCCATTCTGCACACTGAACATGTAGTTAGTGGACAACATTTGAACAAGACCTCATTTGATTAATAATCTCATTCATAAGTGCATTTCTTTCTAGTTCATAATCAAAGGAAATTTACTGCAGTGTCATCCTGAGCTCTGGTTGATCAATCATCTCTGAGAAACAATGGATTTAAGGAAACTGGGATAATGTTTTCTTTTATAATCTTACACTTATTTATAGTCATATCTTCAGTTGTAGTGCATCAGTAAGAGCTTAGCTTAATGAGAAACGGCTTTGTGAAAGCGTGCCACTCTCATTCCACTGGCAGCCTTTACTTAAAGAAACTACCTCCTCCATCTTCTCCATCTCCTCTGGCTTGAAGTAGCCGATCCTGCAGTTTCGGCCTACTGTCCTCAGACTGTTCGGGATGATTAGGATTAGACCAGAAAGGCCTTGAAAGCTGATCTTGTCCTCCACATGTGATGCAGGAGAACATTTAGACCCTGCAACATTCACCTCCATTCCTCACTCTAATGTAGGACTGACAGTTCCATTTGCCAGGAATCCTCATGTCTGTCACTGTGTGTGTAAATGTTAATGTGACACTCAGTTAAATTTACAGAGATTGTTCTTTTTAGGGGGCTCCCCCATCACAACACCACCTAATTAGCTAGCAAGTTTTTTGGCTGAAAGCAGGTGCATTCTCACTATTAAGTGGTGCTGTCTTAACTCTTTGGTAGCATCTGTGTGACCAACTAATTGATGTCTAACTGATGCACACCCTGCTCTGTTTGGTCGTAAATAGTAGTAGGCAGTATACCAGATCAACCGTGTAAAATAATAAAATAAAATAATTCAGAACATGACAACTTTAATTTCTGGACAATGTCAAAGCTCAAAAATAACTTTTAAATCTGCCTACACTCATCTGACCATATATATTTGCATGTGTATTAGTGACCCCCAAGTAAGAAGCAGCTGAGAGGCAAAGCATGTCGACTTTCGGTGAAGCATTGTTAACTTAAACTGTGGATAAATAAATCATAATATAAAAATACTCCACCCCAAATCAAGCTTAGGTTTTCACCACCCTGCGATTGTTACATAATTCTATTTCTTTTGTTCGTTTTTATCAGTTAAACAATCAAGAAAGCTGAGTGTTCTTCATCCCCATCAGCGCCCCGATATCCCTCATAGATTACATTTGGCCTTTCTGGGGAGTTTTTCTGTTTACAGCTGTAAACTTGAAAAACATTAAGGATATGTACTGTTTTCCCCCCTCCATTACTTGAAAATTAAAATACAATTCCATGAGGTCTTAGTCAAGTTTTAAGGTCATGCCTTGAGGTTTGGCAACCCAGCCCTTATGCATAAGAAAATGTAATTCATTTTGCACTGTTTTCCATGTTACTGAATAATGAGCCTTGGGTAAAGAACATCTCTGATGTTTCTTAGAGGGGATTTATGCATGGACCTGAGCAGACTCAATGAGGCTAACCTATAGGCTACTGTCTCAGAGAGCAAATATTTCCTATATACTTTCACAAATGTGGTTTCTGTGAAATAATTACTGGCTGTTCTTTGGGACGAAAGATATAGCACATTTAGTATGTCTTTGTTAGCATGTTGGTTTGTGTCATACATCACAGTGTCTTCAGTGTCTTAGAGCCAATAAGAATGAGGTCACTTTATTCGTGCCGTTGTTTTCTGAACTCAAGTTTGTGATTTGAGTTAGTGGTGGGAGAGAGGCAAAGGAGCAGAAAGGTGGAGTTGAGGAAGGGTGGGGATCGAAAGAGGGTGAGGTGACAGGGTGGAGGACCATAAAGGGAGGGAGCAACATAGACAGAGTGAGAGAGGGGCAGGAACGAGGGACCGAGGGGGGAAAAATGAGTCAGCTGATACCTCCCAGTTTCCATGGCAACCGGAGGTCTTTCCCACCCACTCTTTTTTTTTCTCTCTCTCTCTCTCACTCTCTCTCTCTTTCTGTTCTTCTCCTGCGCCCTGCCCACTCCCTCGCTCATTTTCTTTTCTGTCTTTTTCCCCTGCAGCACCTAGCCTCAACCTCACAACCTTTTTATCCATAAGCTGCCTGTGAACAAATGCCCTTGTATTCTTCAATTCATTCATTTTCTTTGTTCCGCTGTATTCTGTTTCTGTCCGTGTGGCTCCTTCGGCCTGTCCTGCTCACACTGACGTTTGTGCTATTGCAGTTGAGCATTGTGCCACATGAACCGGAAATGGTATAATCCCATTGTTAATGTGTGGAGCTGAAGCAGCCTTGTTAATGAACACGCAGAGCTCCGGCAGTTTTGTTTAGTGCTGGTTTGTGTGTCCAATGTGTCTCACTATATTCTTGAAGTGCATTCTCTTGAGTGTTAACACATGAAGCCAGAACATGGAGCAGCTCGTGCTAGTTCACTCAGGATGTTAGCATTGACCTAATAAGATCTGGCTGAATTTCCAAAGGCACTTGCACGGCTTGCACCCTTGGTCCCTCTCTGTAAACCTCTTTACTGCAAGACCTTATAGTCCAGCACCAGGACAGTAGTGGGAGTGGAGCATTTCTCGAAGAAGCACACATATATACACTCAGAATTGGCCTGTGCGTTCTATCTGTGTTTGTGTAGCTGATGTCAGTTAGTGGTGTGGGTGTGGGTGGGTGGGTGTGTAGGGGGGGAGGGGGAGGTGGAGGGCTGAGCTGGACCCGTGCCAGGCTCAGGCCTGCTCCTCTAATGCTCTGAGGCCCCATCAGGCCAGCCATTGTTTCTGGGCTAGAGGAGCTGCTGCACAGCCAAGCGGCCAGCTCTCTGCACTCCAGCCACATAGTCATGTGCCGATCACCTCCTCTGTCTTTGCACTCCACTTTCTCTGTCTCTCATCATTCTGTGCTTATTCACTTTTTCTTCTCCTCTTATTCGGTTTGTCTCCTCCTTTCTGTTCTTTTTGTATCCCCTGTTCTCTCCTTCCACCTACATCTTTTCTCTCTTTGGACAAATATCTTTTCCATATATTCTATGCGATCTGGTTCCCATGTTCGCTCTCTGCCCTCCCAGTGACCTGTTTTGTTTTATGTGTCCTCCTATCTTTCTCCTTCCTTTCTTTCATGTGCCTTCTGTCTATTTATATTCCTCTCTCCCTCCATTCTTTCATGTTTTTCATTTCTTTTCGCTCTCTCTTCTAGAAGGAGGAGCCTGTAGATGACTGCCTTGAGCCAACTGACCTCAAGCTGAAGTCTTCTCCGCCTCCCCTGTGCCTCATCGACACACATCCAGCTGATGCCGACCAGACTGAGCCTGTGGACCTGTCCCTCAACAAGCCACGCCCGTCACTGCCCATCTCCACCCCAACTGCTGCTCCAGCAAATCCACCTCCAGTGCCCGCTAGCATCACCACAGGAACTGCCATCCCAGCAGTGCTGTCACCAGGCTCTATTTTGGCCTCCACGCAGGGCGTGGGTGGTCAGCAGATTCTGCACGTTATCCACACCATCCCCTCCGTCAATATGCCCAGCAAAGTTGGCCAGCTACAGACCATCCCCGTGGTGGTGCAGTCGCTGCCTGTGGTCTACACCACCATGCCCACTGATGGAGTGGCCACTGCCGCCATCACCGTACCCCTCATAGGAAGCGATGGGCGTTCTGAAGGATCAGGTAGGACTTGATCTGGCATGATCTGCCTGCCTCTCCCCCTCTTACTGTTTTATTTAGTGTGGCACACACTGCTTTGGTGTCAGGTAGCTGACAGTACTCTGCCCTTTTTACTGTGGCATGTCCATTGAAGTCTCTTTCGGGACCACGTTTGGGTTTAATTCAATTTATTTTAACTGCAGTAATCTGCTGCTGAGAAGTGTAAAGCACAACAAAATGTACTTTTTCCAAACTTCTATATTTAATTTATATTAGTTTATTATGGACGTCCTTCCCCAAGTAGAAAGACTTGTATCAGGGCACATCATGCATCTTTGAATGGTTCTGCATCATGTATATTATTATATCCCCAAAATAATTCAATCCAGGTGTTATTTCTGCCACTGTTATGGCATACACAGACGTTATTCACAACATACGGCACTGACTAAGGTTTTCTGAAGTCAACAAAGTGGTCTGCAGCATTGGACTGTTTTAAAAAGGAAAATGAAAACGGCTTAAAACAGCTAGCTGCACATTGCACAACATCAGATACTACGCATAAATGGTCATTTCAATAAGATGATTAAAAAAAAACATCCAAAATGTACTTGTTCAACCTCTGTCTCACTTTTCACATTGATAAACGCAAGTGTTTTAATTGCAGCATTTTACAATAACTGGTTGTAAATAGATAATAATCTACAAATCTATCAATCAAATTGATATTAAAACAATATTGTACACGCCAGTCTTGTTGTATTAACTTTAACATGTACATTGTGTCTTACTAACAAAAGTACAGATACCCTCCTGAGTTACGGATTGATACATACCATCAGACGGAGGATACATTGTAACCTGTGCTAGAATGTTGATTATTGTAATGCAAAATCTTAATTTTACAGGTGTGAGTAAGCTGTGGGCCATAGTTCAAGTTGATTGGTTTTTAACTTATTTTTATTAAGAAGAGATTGTGCATAAGCTTTCAATGTTTAAATTTAAAAGTGTTTAAATACCAAAGTGGAACAATTTGGAACACTGTGAACTGTGACATCTATACCATTTTACTCCTAGTCCTGGCAGATACTCAATATTGATTAATACTGCTTTACATAGGGAAGATTGTAAGTTAGCTGATGATCTCGCTTTTACTTTTACTTAGGGATTTTACTTAACCACACAGTGCTGTGGTCCTCCCCGACTGGTTTTTGAAATTAAAAGCACAACCCGATTTAAAAAAAATGCAGAGGCACAGATGTACCATGATCAGCCATAACATAAAACCACCAGTAGGTCCCGCTACCAAAACAGCTCTGAGACATCGAGACATGGACTCCACAAAATCTCTGAGGGTGTGCTGTGGTATCTGGCACCAAAACGTAAGCAGTAAAGCCTTTAAGTCCTGTAAGTTGTGAGGTGGGGCCTCCATGGATCGGGGTTCTTTGTCCAGCACATCCCACAGAATCTCAATTGGATTGAGATCTGGGGAATTTAGGGGCCAACACATTTAACTCTGTGTTTTTTCTCAACCTTTCTGAACAATTTTTTGCTATGTGGCAGGGAACAGTATCCAGGTTTCTCAGCAGAATATTTCCCAGAGAATCACCCTGCCAGTGCTGACATGCGTTCTTCCCAATGTTCATTCTGGTGTCAGCTCCCCTCCAGGTAAGTGAAATACATGCACCTGGCCATCGACATGATGTAAAAGAAAGTCCACCTTCTTCCATTTCTCAATGGTCCAGTTCTGATTCGGATGTTCACATACAAATTGTAGGCACTTTTGGCAGTGGACAGGGGCTGGTGTCATCACTGAGGTTCATTTGGGCACAGTACCATCCCCACACACTGCCCCCTGGGCACCCCTCATTGGTGGCAACCCACTGCTTCACTTGGTGAATGGGTTAAATGCTGGGAAAGAATTTCACACTGTGTCAAGGTGTGTTCACGCATGACTATAAGGGGCCACTTTACTTCTCTGGGATTTGACCAAACGGGTTAGCTTTCACTCCCCACATTGTTGCCAGTTCACCAGTTGTCCTTCTTTGGACCATATGTCGTAGATTCAAACTACTGCATACCAAGAACACTCAGCAAAAACTGCCATTTTGGAAAATCTCTGACTCAAGTCAGTCAGAAATCTACACCTGACAGTTTTTCCTGTTTCCAACACATCAACAGACTGCTCACATGCTGTCTAATATGTTCCACCCTTTGACAGGTGCCAGTGTGAAGAGATAATCAATATTATTCTCTTCTGTAGTTTATGACTGACAGGTATATGTATATATACAAACATATCTGGGCATCTCTTCTGTTTAGTCAATTTAGTTGCTTTAAAGTGCCCATTGTGGACAAAGGTGTTCATGTTTATTATAGGGCTGGGCAAGTGTTCATGTTTATTATAGGGCTGGGCAAGTTACACATTATTTACTTAATGCCGACAATTATTTTATCACGTTAATGCAGGTGTCCCATTACTTTTGTCCATAATGTATTGGGACGCCTGACATTTCACCGACAGGAACTTTAATGACACTGCTTTCAGATACATAGACTTTAATATGCAGTTGGGCCCTCTTTACAACTGCTATAATACTCTGGACTCTGAGGGTACCTTTCTATAACAAACTTTTTTTTCTATTACAAACTAAAAAAAATGTGAATGCCCTGCAGTGGCAAGTAGCTTTGGTTTTATATTAATGTTTAAGTTTAGCTTTACAGAAATGTTTGAACTGCAGCTGTGTAACTGTGTTAAAGGGAACACGGCTGTTAAAAAGCCCCTTATTTGTTTAAAGTGTTTGCAAACCAAATGTTATTTCACTTTTGTTCATATAGCAGTACTTTTAAAATAATACCCAGCTTTTTAATTAATTAGTTAATTTTGCATAGAACAATGTGATTAATCTCTATTAATCACAGAAAACCATGATTATTAATCGGGATTCAAAATTGTAATTGTTGCCCAGCGTGAAGTACTAGCCTTGCCAACTAGCCCTGCCAGCGTTAAGTACTAGCCCTCCGGGAGCTGTGTGTCCCTGTAAAATTTTGTGCTAGGTTTTTCCCCAGCTGAGCTACGGGGCAAAATGATCTGTTTTAGCTGGCTCAAAACTTGACCACGCAATTAAAGGCGCACAATGCTTTTTTTCCCCCTCTCCCTCCATAGAGAACAATGGGGAAAAGTTTTGGGCGAATAACCCCGGATCCCCGTGGGCTGGGGGGCAAATGAGGGCTTGTAGGAAAGGTCTCACAGAGACCTACTGGCATGTAAACTTTGGCGTGGCTGGGTGCTCGCCCTGCGGAGCGACGCGGTTCGGAAAGTCCGTGTTCACGAGACCGACGTGCTCTTTTGTGGGGTGGAGAGCTTCGCCACCAGCCACGTTTGATAGGTCTGGGGGAGAATCAGTTTTTTTGACAACATTAGTGTCTACACATTTTAGGTACGTTTATGCATTGCACAAAGCTCAGAGTCTACTGTCCACCCACAAAAATGCCTTTAATGGGCATGTAAGCATCAGAACTGGACTTCTAAGAAACAGAAGAAGGTGACGAGGTCTGAAGAATCATGTTTCTTTTACATTGTGTGAACACCTGAGTGCATGTGTGTGTTGCTTACCTGGAGAAGAGGTGGCACCAGGATGAACTATGGAAAGAAGGCAACACAACTGAGGCAGTGTGACGTTTTTGGAAACCTTCAGCTGGGAAATGTTGGGTCTCTTCACTCATGTGAATATGACACATGCCATATACCTAAACACTGTACACAAATTCACCCCTTCATGGTTACAGCATTCCCTAATGGCAGTGATCTCTTTCAGCAGTCACACTGTCTTGTTCCTTAAACTGTTTCTGAACTATTTTTGCAGAGTTCAGGTTGTTGACTTGGTCTCCAAATTCCCCAAATCGAGCAGACAAACTAGTCTATGGAGGCCCAACTATGCAACTGACAGGATAAGCTGCCTAACAAGTGGATACCAGATAATACAGGACACCTTCAGGGGTCTTATGGAGTCCATAAATTGACAGATGAGAGCTGGTTTGGGGGGCAGCGAGAAACAACACAATATTAGACTGATGGTTTTAATAGGTGATCAGTGTACATTATGTGAACAGGGTAATAATGATCCTGTCTTATATTTTTTTGACACTGGTGTTTTGGGTGCTTTTTGACAGACAACTCCATCTCTTCCTGTTACTCACCACTCCCTCTGTTGCACTGTCACACCCTTTTTTTTCACTATTTTGCAGCTTTGAGCACATTCTTATCGATTCATCGGTACACATGCACATGAAAAAAACACACATACATACAAAATAATGATTATGAAAGCAGAAGTTTTTAAAAACTAAATGCTTGTCACTTGGAACCGGAAATGACTAATTGACGGTGAAACTGACTAGAAAAAAAACCCCACTGCTTTAAATTTGTCATATGTCATGTGATCTGTTTTATGTTTAGGGTTGGTCTAAAACAGAAGATCAAATATTCTTATGTTGGTGATGGTGAGTGTAAGCCAGCGTACACCAAGAATCAGTAGTGCTACATTTATAAACAGGTTAACTGGATTAATACAGTATTTATACAGAGAAAAGCTGGTAGCCCTGGAAAGACCTCTGCAGGAATCGCTAGATTTAAATTTAAAAGGATAAAATTTACATTTCTTAAAAGTCTAAAAGTCATTGGGTGCATGTGCTGACTCCCCCTTTCTTCTTCCTAAAATGGTTTGCTCCGCCTCAGGACTTTTTCTTCTCATTGCCCTTTTGACTTCCCAGCTTTCCACTCCGTTCCAAATGAGGCCAAGAAGGAAACTGATCCAAATGATGAAAAATAAGTACATGCTGAAAAGAATGAAAGGAAATGGAAATTAAAACACTAAATGAAACATTGATGCAAATTTAATGTCAACTTAAATTCACTTAAAGCTTGTTTTGAAAAAGGAAAAAAAATGCTTTGTTGAATGTGTTGTCTAAAATGCCTTTACTTGGGCATACAAATTATTTGATCCAAGTGAAATGTCATGGCCTGAATATAAAGACTGGCATTGCAAGTTACGATGTTTGGGTTGGGTTATCTTTTCGAGTAAAAGGGGATTTAGCTTCAGTTTTGTTCTGTGAAGGAGGAAAAATGTGCAAGTAGTGCAGAGAGTGGTGTAAAATTCTGCTTTAAAAGTGTTTCACTTCTAATTTTTCATGTATTCTACTAGTATATCTGCTTATGTGAAAATGTTTCGCATGTATATATTAATCTATACTATTAATATGTACTGTATGTGTGGTTACATGTTAGTTTACAGCACATTTTGTCCTGGCATTGTATGTAAGTTCTTTTGTTTGTTTTTGTTACAAAGTAATACTAATACTAAGGAGATGCGTTGCTTTGCCTCTAAATGGCGAGGGGACTGGAATGTACAATAGACTGTACCCATCCCCCTTTGCATTCGAGAGAAGATAAACTTTAAACAGCATGGAGCTTCCTTTTTGCCGTTTTGCCCCTCTTGGGGGTTAAAGGTTGCCCCTGAAGAGAGATCAGCTCACATCATAACCTGCCACGCCTACTTTTAATTGGAAGCTTGAGGTTAATTTTTACAGTTTCTCCATCTCTTCATCTGTCTTGTGGACGTGCTGTCTAGTGTGCATACTACAGCCACACCTAGTTTTAACGAGCAACGCTCACCAGTTGGGGTGAATGGGAGAAAATAAGGGATTGTGTTGTGTTCTGGAAGCGATATTGTTTGACTTGAATGTGTGGAGAGTAGCATTCAGTCTTACTGTGTTTTGTTTAAGGGGTCACTTCAAGTACTGTCTCCACACCCAGCCCAGAGTATGTCTGACTGTGTCGGTCATGGGAGTATGACTGACACATTTTTTTTTTGTGTGTGTTGTTGCTTAGACCCATGTGGTCGAGCTAACTGGGGCAAAATTTCATGAGCAAAAAAAATATTTATCTCTCTTTCAGTGCGAATTAAGCCTGGCTCAACCTCTCCAGTGGAGTATCAGAGTGACAGTGATGCAGAAAGCGGCACGGAGTCTGCATCAGCCACCTTCAGAACACAGAACATGGAGAACAGGTGAGTGTGTTGTGGGTGTGTGATTTTAACCATGTTTTCTCTCTTCCTCACACGTTTTCTCTCTGTCTCTGTCTCTCTCTCTGTCTCTCAGCAATGCCACACACACACACACACACACACACACACACACACACACACACACACACACACACACACACACACACACAC